>VZRV01000483.1:0-102710 GCA_013398115.1 Falcunculus frontatus | reverse complement strand
AAAAAAAAGAAAAAAAAAAAGAAAAGAAAAGGACAAAATTGAATCACTGTTATTCAGGGAAAACATTTTGGTCAAAAAAGTTTTATTCAACTCTTCATCCAATATCTTCCCATAGTGCTTCTCCAGTTTTTAAATACACAGTGGGAACATGCTGAAATTCAAAACTTAGTGCAAATTCAGTAAAACTATGCAAAAGGACAAGTCAGCATAGAAGACAAAAGGAACTATGATGTTTAGTTTTTAGTTAAAGATATTAAACTAGATGATAGCTGTGTCCACATCAACCTTGTTAAACCGTGCAGGACTGCATTTTTTTTTCCTTTCTTTTAGTAAACCCTTGGACACTTCTAATACATCTGCTTCTTCTTATGTTCAAAAGTTAATTGTGATCTTGGCGTGGGAAAAAGTAAGTGTTGTTAGAACAGGAAATCACACATGATGCAAAATAAATGCATTGTCATTTTTGTATTTTCTTGATATTAACACATTTGTTACTTTTATATTTTCTTGATATTCACAGCTTATAATTTATATTAGTGATTAATTAAAAAAGTAAAAGATGATCTTGTTCCCTAAGTGAGTTAGATGGCATTATTCCATCAATGATCATGACCTACTTGTTCAACCAAAGGAACCTGAGATTTTAACGTCAACTGTCACACAAATACGCAAACAACAAATATCTATAGGCTAACACAACAATTCCAAACTAAACAAGGACGCTGAAGAATGAATGAATTTGGGGACGTTTTAGTTTCTTCACAGAAAATTCACATGTGAAATACAAACACTGCGTGTGAGGTGCTGCAGTGTGATGGTCACTTTTATGACAGCCCATGCATAGTCAATATGAGTACAGAGACAGGCTGTTACGGCAAGTGGCTCCTTAATTTGTAGGAATGCTAACATCCATGACAAGTTTTCCATTACCTTCACTGGTATTCAGACTAGGCCTTAAGGTAGCAGCAGAAGCAGCTAGCAAATTTAACTTTTACTGTCAACACTACTTTGAAACAGAGGTTCATATCTAGCCATTGCTATGCCATGGCTTGTTACAGTGACAATCAGAGTGCTTTCTGTATGCTCTGATTGTCACTTTTGCTTTCTCCAGTCTTCAGTGAAGATCAGAGCTTCCCAAACGTTGGTATAAGACAGACTCTGCAAATCTGATGCTGACAGTAGCCTGAAATAATTGCAGTAGCAAGAGCCTTGCTGGAAACCAGCAGCACAGTGTGCTAATGAGCACAGAAGTGATACCTGGAACAGTAGGATAAATGGTGTGGACTGGAGTGGCTGTTGCAGCTGGGAGAGACCACCGGTGAGTGTAAGAAGAAAAGGCCGATGCATCAGTACTTGGTTTGCTTAACGACTCGGAAAAAATTCACAGGCCTGAAGAGTGGACGGAGTTTATTGTGACTTCTGTTAAGTTTGTGTTTCCAGGGTACTGTTGATCACTTATTGGGGTAAAGCATTTCTTTTGAATGAAATGCAAATTCCCATTCAGAGATGCAAGTGAAATTAGGTGGTATTTTCTGCTGTTGCATTTGAATTTTAAAAGTAAAAGGTACATAATCTTGGCAAAGACTAAGATACACTGGGCTCATTCCTCTGGCATTTCCCATGAGATCTAAAGCTGGCTTTTGGTTCTCCAGACATTCTAGAGTATGTCAATCCAGGAAAAACATATTTGAAATGGATCTTACATTCCTTTTCCAGATCTGAACTTGGTTTTCTGCCAAAGTGGTTTGAAGTAGTCTCTTAGCCGGTACATATCTCAGACCTTCACTTCTGAGCACAAAACACGTAATCAGAACCTCCTGAAGATAACATTCCACCCTGGGACACTGGAAGATAAAAATGGGTGAGTTTGGATTTTCTTGATTCCATACAAACAGCAAAAAAGCTGAAGCTCAGAATTTTTGAGATAAGGTTGAACTATGTGGATAAAAGAGCAAGACTGATATCGAGAAACAGACTATTGTTTAAATGATAGCTTAAAAAATACCCCAAACAGTCCGGAGGTCTGTGCCTTCCCTGCAGTTATGGAGTGATCCCAGGAACATCCAAAAGAGCAGTGTGATCTCCGCATTCACGTGTGTCCTGCGTCCAAACCATTTCATTTTGTTTTCTTGCAGGCAACAGGAATTTTGGGCAAGCACCTAAAACAGTAGTTATAATGTACTAAGTCACTAGATGAGCTTAGGTACTACTTTGAGAGCAGTCTTTGCCCATAATTCAGGCTGGGATTCTGATAAAACGTCTGGAGAGGGTATATGGGATGCATGATGTCCCTGAAATGCCCTTCACAATGTAGTGCAGTTGTATCTTTTGACCTCATATTTTTATACAACTACTTTGTATTTGCTAACTTCAGGCAAGATTTTGGCCTTAAAAATGAGCATAGTCATTTTCTCTGCTGTCAGAACAAGTTCAGACACATATGTTGCAAGTGATTTTAAAACAATGCATTTGTTTCATAAAGCACTTGAATGACTACCCGGCACATGTTTGAACTTTTTCTGATAACTGTAGCATTTGATAGTTTCCTGCTTCAAAGTCTGGCACTCTGATGAAGTCCTGACCACTTCATAAAAAGCAAATGACGGCATTAATGTTGCCAGCAGGAGGGTATAAGCCACAACCATTTAAAAAAAAATGACATGGCTCTTTTTAGCTGAGCCTCTCCCTGGGAGTTGATTGCTATGGAAAAAAGAGGTAAGAATTAACTGCTTTTACAAATGTCAATGTTCTTAGAAGGTTCAAGTAACAAGAGGTGCTGAAAAGTATGGCAGCCAAATCCTCATCTTCTGACACTAATCTTGTCACTTCTGTGACATTCCTGGCCTCTTCTAACCCAGCGTCTGGGAATTTGAGACTTAATCTTTGGTCTACCACATGCTGGTGCAGAATATAGCTGCTGCAAAATGAGACCAACCTACAAATGGGGAAAAGATCTATTTAAAAATGAAAAATCCCAGCCCCCTCATTCTTCCTTAGCATGGGCATTTTTAGAACCAAATTTCAGTCTCATACTGACCACTTAATACTTTGTAAGCTGTGTTGCTCACTCCAGACAGGCAGGAATGTTTTGCTGTTTGTCTTAAAAGCCATCATGCCATCATGCATGCCTCTGCTGGGAGCATCTACTCATTCAACACCACTGTGCAGTTCCCATTCTCATGCTACATTTCAGGAAAACTCTGTCTGGGTTTGTTTAAATAGTAGACCATAAGGGGAGTGAAATAGTATGATAATTAATTTTCTGTCAGAGAAAGCAAGACTAAAATTTGCTTAGTTTTGTAAGAATGCAGTTCATGGCCCGAATAGGTGGTGACCTGGTAGCCCTTGTCAGTGGTATCTTCCCATCTGGTCTGCACTGCTGAGAGTTTAGATGGAGTAGAAATTCCAAATACTCACAGAATCACAGAATCACAGAACCACAGAATCACAGAACACGCTGAGTTAGAAGGGACTCACAAGGATTATCAAGTCCAAGTCCTGGCCCTTCACAGCATCATCCCCAAGAGTCACACCATATGCCTGACAGTGCTGTCCAAACTCTTCTTGAGCTCTCTCAGGCTTCGTGCTGTGACCACTTCCTGGGCAGCCTGTTCCAGTGCCCAACCGTGCTCTGGGTGAGGAACCTTCTTCTAATATCCAACCTAAACCTCCCCTGACGCAACTTCAGGCCATTCCCTCAGTCCTGTCACTGCTCACCAGAGATAAGAGATCAGTGTTTGCCTCTCCTCTTCGCCTCATGAGGAGGTTGGTTGGTGACTGCCCAGCCCTCTAATTTGTCAAGGTCTCTCTACAGGGCTTCTCTGCCCTCCAGGGAGTCAACAGCTCCTCCCAGTTTTGTATCATATGTGATCTTCGTATCCCTCCCAGTCCTGCACTCAAGTCATTTATGAAGATGTTGAAGAGCACAGGGCTGAGGATGGAGCACCCCCAGTGACAGGTCCCCAGTCTGATGTCACCCCACTCACTGTAACCCTTTGTGCCTGACCCGTCAGCCAGTTGCTCACCCATCACATGATGTGTTTATCCAGCTGTGAGCTGGACATTTTGCCCAGCAGGACACTGTGAGAGTATTGAAAGCTTTACTGAAATACAAAAAGACGATGTCAAATGGCTTCCCTTGATCAGCTAGGTGGGCTACCTTGTCATAAAAGGAATCCAGGTTTGATAAGCAGGAATTTCCACTCATGAAGCTGTGCTGGCTGTGACCAAAGACTGTGTTATCTTTCAGATATTTTTCAATAACTCTCAGAATAATCTTCTGCATTACTTTACCAGGCACTGAAACGAGAGTGACAGGCCTGTAGTTCCCAGGGTCATCCTTCTTGCATGCCCTTCATTCACAGGTTGTGCAGCTTGTGGTGGGACTGTGTTCAGGACAATAGATTTCCTGCCAGTGACTCCTAGGTCCCTTAGCTTAGGGGGGCCTGTAGTGCTCCAAGGAACTACCTGCTTCTTCTCAGTTACTGCTCCTGTAAGGTATGAGGAGGTGGCTGTAACAGCTTAGCAGTAGCTTTGCTTGCCATAATGCCTGACACATTTGCTGTGTTGCTGGGTAACGGTTTGAGACTTCATATCTTTTTTATTATTAATGACATATATCATACACTCAGCACAAGATATCTTCCTCAAGCTTTTAGTGTGACTCTTGGAGGTAAAGTCCAGGAACATGCCTTTTGCAGCTTGCTCAGAAATAAAGCTAATAGCCTTTAATATCAAAACTTGGGCTGCTGGGAGGCTGAAATACTAGCATAGAAATATTATGAAGCAAAAAGGTTCACCTCAGCTCTGCTCTTCAACCCCTGCTTGCTCCCAATGGCTCTGCTCTAAGATGCCTCTCTTTACAACATCCTTTTCTACAATAGCTTACCCTTTGACTTCCTTGCATCCACCCCCCTGAGGTTAGGAGACAGGATGCAATAGTGAATCTGTCCAGGCACAGATCCCTTTAGCTTCACTCTTGCTTTTCTCCCAGTCTCGAAGTCTTACAACTTCCCCACACAGTGTTATGAACAGATATTTCCTCCCCCCAAATTGCCCCTCTTCCTTGTTTGTAAGGACCAGCCCCTACCTAGATGCTAGAGGTCTAAACAACTACAGACAGGGGCCAAGAATTGGCACCTTGGTGTACAAGGTGCTCATGTTTTAATCTCAGGTTCAGAACAAGCATGTCCCTTCCAAATAATTCTTATAAGTGAAAGTAAGGGACAAGGGCTTGCTGCCTCTCATCTGGCAGAGTGCTTTTGGAGCATGGGGCCTGCTCTCCATCAGAATGACCTAATTCTACATACATCCATATTGATCTGATCTGCGTCATCATCGGTTCAGCATTCATTAATGCAATTGGGTGCAGAAAGCTTTCAGGGGAAATAGATGAAGAGAGAGAATAATATATGCTGTACTCTTGGAGTGGGAGTGAAATTAGATTATTTTTATGCTATTCAGTTGAAACCTACTCAGTGACATTTTAGAAAGGTTGTGTGCAAAGGCCCTCCCTCTCTCCCCCTCCCCTTCCTTCTCCCCTTCTTCTCTTTCTCTTTCTCCTGTTCTTTGTTGTTGTCATTGTCTTCTTCCTCTTCCTCCTTCTGTGCACAAGGCAGTGGTGGTGGTGGTGTGCAGCAAAAGGCACCTCCCCATGCAGCCTCTGCCTCCGGCAGACAGCAAAACCCCCGCTGCCACCAAGCACGTCGGCATTCTGTTTGGCATGACAGTACAGGCAAGCAGGTTCTCCCACTGAGGGCACAAGTCAGTGTGCAAGTGAAATATAGCACAAGCACTGAATTAATTTCACAGATTACACACTGTGTTGGGCATAACGTGGTCCACAGAGGAGAAGCAACCTTCTTGTACATCCCCACAGGCTCTTGAGAGGATGTATTTGCTCACCTCCTGCTTTAGGAGGAAAAAAGCTTGTCTCTTCTTGTTATATTTCTCATTAGAATCAGAACTGCTGGAATCATTCATGTTAGAGAAGATATGCGGGTGCAGAGCAGTTCTTGATGAGATGAAAAGTTAATGAGATTGCTTTGAGCTAGAGGTACCAACAATCATATACTCCCAACCAGTATGGACACCACGTACTTCTTGGTTAAGACTGAGCACATAAGAAATGCATGACATGAAAGCTCTATGGGTGTTAGCTGAGAATATACATTTTATGTACCAAATAACACTATCATGTATTTTTAAAGCTGTTAGGAGAAAGCACAAAGAATTGTGCTCTGAGATTTGGTGCAGAGTGTTACTGTATGCTGGTTTCAATTGATTTTATTCAAACTTCTTTTTCATTCTCCACAAAAGCAAGGTCTCTGACCATTGCTGCTTCCATTGTATGACCACTGAACTACAGCTGAACACAGCAGTAGGATATGTATCTGACAGAAAATCTAACACTGAAATTAGGGAGATGCAAACTATTTACAATATTTGGTTTGACCACAATGTAGCAATTATTTTGTGGTGTGACATTAATATAATTATGGAGATAGACTTAGTTGTATCACATTGTTTCTAATTGCAAGAGGAAGATATAGCAAAGATGATGCAAAAGCACAGTTAACATAAAGGAGACTTTTGTAAAACAAAAGAAAAGCTGGAGGGAAACTGCTGTCTTCCAAGATGCAGTCTGTGCAATTCACAGCCATACTGAAAGAAAAGCAAAAATGAAACAGAGAACGAAGATTTTTGAGTGCCCTGTCATAGCTGCCATTTGGTGTATATATCAAAAAAGTAAGCACTCTGATGTGCATTCCTCTCCCTCTCTCAGGAATTTGCTTTGCATGGTTAGTGATTCCAGTCTGCTGTTGCCATGAGGGGTTCCTGACCCTTCAGTCACACTGATTCCATCCCTATTTGGGCATACAATTATTAACAGGAAAAAGAACTTTTCCAGGATAGAGAAAAAAAAGAAGGGAAAGTTTTGTCATAACAGCTTTTAGGAAATGGAAGGTAAGAAATGCGTAGCACAGTCCTAATGTGCTTCTGTATTATATACTCCAATAGTCTTGAATACTTCCATGACATCTAGAAATGCACCAAGAAGAATTCTTTGCCTAAGCTGCTCTCTCTGACATTGCGGCTTTTCAGCAAACTAAACAACAGCAAAAATGTCTGTTGTGGGGGAGAAAGGAAAGTACTTTGTAGGTGCTGTGCTCAATTTACCAGTGCAGCTGACATGAATGTGCCCTAAGTCCTACTTGCTCTTCTTAATACAATGTAATCCTTAATTATCTATTTCAACATCTAATGAGCACACAACACGTGTGTGAACTCCCAAGGCATGTATCTGTCTTGCCTTGCTAATCCCGGTATCCTGGCTGCTCCTCTGCTAACTCTACTGCTGTGGGTGACTCACAGATAGTGTCTCTCCTTGCTGCTCTATCTCTGACATGTAATCATAATAATTACTCTCCATCCTGAGGGAGGTCTGGAAACAATAAAATCTTCCACCTGTTGACATATGTTGAAGTCTGTGCATGTTTTTAATCCAGGGTATAGTTTGTCAGTCTGGTGTTGAGCTTAAAAGGCCATTGCAAACCTTTTAATGATATTGATGTTCTTGCTGTGAAGAGGCAACTGAGCAGTGCTCTATTTGACACAGCACAAAGCTATAGCATTAGAGTGGGGGAAAGGACAGATGGTACTTACTCATGGGCAATCAGGCATGGATTTTTCCTTGAAGAGAGAGAGAAACAATCCTTTCCTTAACACCTGATGTCACCAGGCTCTTCTACCAGAACAGCAGCGGGGCTATAGCCCTGCTAACTGTTCCTCAGTAACAGGTTGATGGAGTGATCCTACACTTCCTGAAGCACAGAAGGAGATTCAGAGATTTATCTTTCCTAGATGACTTATTCTTTGAAGGCTGACCCTTAGTAAAAATTAAAGTCTATAAGAATCAGGGAATTAAGCATGTTGTGGAAGTTAAGATGCAGTGATTCCAACTAAAATCCCTACATTATTAATGTCTACTTCACTGACAACATCACCATGTAACTTGCTGCATTCCCACCGGACTAAACACTAGGAAAAATTTAATGACACTGACATCAGCGGGGTGCGGAGTAGCTTTCAGGATCCAGCTGGGATAATTCAGAGGGGCATCTAAACTCTTTGCAAGACAGTATAGCTCTTAAATATCTGTGTGATCAACCCTTTCTCTGGTTCCATCAGATAACCAAACTTCAAAAAGAGCAGCAGGTAAGCACATCTTGGTAAGAGCAGTAGGCATCCTGCTTTTGACTCCATCAGAGCCCTCCATTTCAGCAATGGCAGACGGAAATTCAGAATTCGTAGATTTGGGATAGTTCAGCACAAATGTAAGTCTGAATGCATTGGTGTGAATAGAATCTGTGTCACCCAGCAGAACAGCAACGAGCCAAAGTGTGGTATCACCAGGGGAATATCATGGGGGACAGGCTTGTGACAGTGGTGACTGCCACAGCACATCTACCATCTCATGGAATTTCGTGTCGTTGGTGATGATGTGCCTGCTATGGCAGCACACTCTTGAAGGGAGGAGGCACATCAATCTTCACTAAAATGCCCACACTCAGCAGCAGTTCGTGACTACAAGAGATGCTTGTAGTCTACCCAGTGCAATGGGTGCTTTGCAAGCTGAGAAAAAAATACCAGTGCAGTTATCAAAAGCAGTGCTGGATACAAGGCATTTTCTGCACCTGACCTAAGGTGCTGAAGTGACTATAGGTCTCTCTTTGCAGTTATTATGCATAAAGCTGTTTTGTAAATCTCTGCACTGTGTTCCACTGTGTGGTGTAGACAGCCACCTAGATATCAATGTCTCCCTTGTCTGAAATCTGGGTGAGAATGATGGTCCTTCCACCGCACCGCTGTGTTTGCATGCAGTAGTGTTGAGATGCTATTAATTTTGAACATCAAAATGTTCCTAGTCTGGTACTGGGAAGCTACCTTGAACCCTAGGGAAGTCTTAGCTTACTGTTTGATGAATGTAGAATTTACAGTCTTACAGTAAAGTCATAGCTTGCAGAGCTTTTATGAGGTTATAAAAAGATCAGTGTGAATTTGTGACAATACTCCCTACCAAGTTTATTCAGCTTCTCAAGCACAGCTTACAACCAGCCTAGATTTCTAACTCCTCAGCCGTGCATGACTTTGACACTCCTTTGACACTCAACCTTTCCAATTCCTGAGACTTTCTTGAAGCCAAGGGCTAGGAGAGAGACCACTCTGCTGGGCAGCTCTGAGTTCCTGGGTGCTGTCTAGACGACAGATGGGGTCTATGCAAATCACGGGGAGATAAAAGCTAAGATGAGTTGTCTAACGGCTAAAAGGCAGAGAGCAGAAGGGGAGAGACTTCATACATTGCCTAGTCTCTGCAGCTGATTTTGTGAGTGAACCTAATCCATTTGGGGGCAAGGCAGTCAGGTTAATTCACACTCCCTCCTTGTTGTGGGTTAACTAATCTCTTTGACTTCAGATTGAAAGGGGAAAGAAATGTTCATGCTCACTGTTTCAGCCGAGTGGTGGTAATCAGCAGCTTAGGGTTCAAGCAGCACCCACAATCAGCCAGTTCTGGTAATGCTGCAAGGGCTGTGCCTGTCCCAGAGCAAAAGTAACTACTGCAGTGTGAATCTCAATAGTTACAGCTTCACAAGAATGGCTCGATGTACTCTGGAGTTTATAAAGTTGCTGTAAGAATTATTTAGAATAATTTTTTAGGGAACAAAAGTAATGGTGTGAATATGATAGTAAAATGGGTTAAATGGGTTAAATCACAGCAAAATACTGGCAGCAAGCTTTACTGCACCGACAGACAGGCTCCCTAAACCTTACTCTTGTGACCTTTATTTCTGGCTATTTTTAGGATTCACAGATTGTTCCAGAATGGACAAGACAACAGTAGGTATGAAAGAGATGTGTTTTCAGAACAATGGGCTATATGACCTCTAGTTCTTAATAATCATGGAGACTTTAAGAGGTCTCTCCAGACGTAAAAGATATATGATGCATATCCTGTAAATCTGCATGTTCCTAATGGTCATGGAAAGGAATAAAAATACAGTTTTGTGGTGCAAAAAAAAAAAAAAAGAAAAAAGAAAAAAAAGAAATAAAAAGATTCCTTGTGAAATAAGAATTTTGCACCTATAGTAAAATCACGGCAATTCTCCCTTTCTGTTATGATGAGATACACTTTAAAATACAGTGGATACATTTTATTGTAGAACTAAGCAAACAGAACTCAGATTCACATAGATATGAAGTGGCTGCATAGGAAGAAAATAGGTCTGGGAAAGGAGCTTTCATTAAGAAAGGTTAAGGCATGGCATTGCATGCCAAATAAGAAGGGGCACACCAAGCACAAGGCTCAGAAAATATTCCATTCCTGGACTCCCTGGGACTGTTAGAGGTAGAGCACTGGATGTCTCAGCTGTGGAGACCCTTATTTCACATTCAAGTGTGTAATCCTTTTCCGCAGCTTACAAAGCTGGCCTCACAAGGAATCTCATGGCAAAGATTTCTTCCCACTATCTATATACCCTGTGAGATGAGTTGTTGCGCTGGGATAATTTCCAACAGCATTAAAATAGGAAGTAGAGCATATCATTTTTGCATAGCAAAATGTGTACTATTTTTGTATAGCATGTTTTCTTTTGAGAGTTTTTTGGATACATTTCGAAGAGAGTATAAATCACAAGCATGGTTTTATTGGTCTGAGCCATGTGCTGTTTAGTTAGAGTCCTATTGGTCATGTTTTGAGGTGTTAGTGGCACTATTTGCTGAAGTCTTTCATCCTGCGCAAGTGTGTTGTATTGATACAGTGTGAGAGGGCATTGCTGCTGGACACTGGAAGGATGGATGCAGGAGATCTTTTTGCTTGATGAAATATTAAGGATTGAGATGGGGAGGCAGGGACAAGGGATGATTCTCTATGGTAGTGAGCTGTGAGTTATAAAACAAGAAAATCCATCTGTTTAAGGAGCTGCGGTTGGTACTGCCATATGCTGCTATACAGTGGCTGAAATACAATTTTGCCATTGCCAGGACGAGGAGCAGAGCTTCTGAGAACATGCAGTGGAACAGCTCCTGGTCCAGACCAGACACATCCATCCCATCCGTGCAACTGCAGCTGCAGCACAGAGGTGCAGCCCCACTCTTTTGGTGGGTAACCCTCTCACTGATCTCACGTGCTCCAAGCCCATTGAATAGGACTCTGTTCAGAGAGAAAGCATTGCACTGTAGAACTATGGCCTGACTCAGATTTATGTCTAAACCACATTAGACCATTTTGGCAGTGCCAGCAGGTCAATCAAGTGGGTATAAATGGGAGTCAGCATTTGCAGCAGCTCTAAAAGAACAAGGAAATCTCTGGCAGCTGAGCAGCGAGTATTTAGCCTGCAGTATTTTCTTTCCTTTATTTTCATTGGCACATTGTGTAATTTATATGGCAGCTTGAGTGTTTGTGGTATTTTGTAACAGATAAAACATTCTACTAACCATGAAGGGAAATAGAACGTGAAGAGACAGAGAAGAGTGCAGGTGGAGAGGATGCTTCAAACTTACAGAAAAGAGAAAAAAAAAGCCCTGATGAAATTAAAGAAGGTATTCAGTGGCGTGGGAAATGGAATCGTGACAGCACTGGTACATGTTCAAGGAAGAAAATACAAGAGAAGAAAGACTGAAAACAATATTGCATTGAAGAGATATAGAAGCAGAGAGTAAAATTAAGGGTAGCAAATAATCTGGGGGCAACTGGCGGCAGTGGTGGCCAAGAGAAAGGAGAGGCTGTCAGTAATGGACAAGCTGCTTAAGTCTGTTTCAAATCAATCACATAGGAAATAATTTCCTGAACTTAAATATGGTAGAGCTGGTGGAGCCTGGACATCCCTGCAGAAGCAGGTGGGTCAGGGGACCACAGGACACAAAACTCTGTCTGCTCAGCAAAGTGAACACAGGAAAGAGTATAGAACATCTTTCTACAACTTGACAAAATAGAGAAAGGTTGAAGGGATGGAGAATATGTGAGGAAAACAGTCTGGAAAGAACGGGCTCTCTTTTTCTTCCCCTAATCAATACCTAGCTTTTGCCTCTAACAAAAATTTAGATTATAGAATGTTTGTGAAGTCCAAATTGTCTTGATGTACTAGCCCTGTGCTGTACTGCTAGGAAAGATGCAGGAAGCCGCCTCTTCTGAATAAAATGAAAGAAGTTAGTGAATTTTATGTAATGTCCACACTGCTAGAAGTCAAAGTCCTGGTGTCATCAAGTTCTGTGGGAGTAGGCACTACCAAGGACTAATACCTGAGGATTTCCTTGTCTTGAATACATTTGTATAGCTTTGGTAGCTGGACTCTGGCCAGTGTGGTAAGACTGGATATTCCTACAAACATTTATAACAGAAAATTGTGATGGCTGTTTGTAGTAGGATGTTTACGTAACTCTCCACAGATCTGTTTTATTTGTATTAAGTCACTGCTCAATAAAACTTAGAATTCATATGGCATGAAGTGCTGTTTGTTAGGAACAAAATTTGGATTTTTGAAGTATGCCTCAGAAGCCTCATCCTTTCAGAGCCATTCTGAGTGTGCTACCATTGTTCCTTGTTTAGTTTCAAGGGAAATGTCTGGTTTTGATAAGCTTTTTTCCTGTTGTTCTGGGGATTTCTGATTGACAGCTACATTCTTTTTCTTGATGAGTATGAATGAGAGATCATCTTAATGCATTAAAGTTAAATAGAGATTGAGGAGAACTCCACCCGCATTCAAAACACAGAGATGTTCAATCAATTCTATTTCAACAGTGTTGAAAATACTCTGCTTCTATCAGGGTGACTCAGTTCACTCTTTCAAAATAGACTGAAGAGGCTCAAAGTATTTCATTTAACATCTCTTATTTTGCTGAGACTTCACTGATCAAAATTACTTCTGGCTTGTACAATTAGGTCACGTTAATATTTTCTCAGCTTTAAATTTGCTTTGAAGAAACCACACAGAATCAATTCAAAGCAGATCAGATACGTGTGTGAGCTATTCATCTTTCAAACTGTGTTCTTTCCAAGAGATGGCCATTTGCTTATCAGGGGAAAATCAAAGCTGCTTGTCATCTGAATGTAGCAATGAAAATACACTCAGCTTAACAAAGAACAGAAGCTGTGTTATTTGTGATCTGTTTACTTTTAAAATCTGTTTGATTAATTCTTTTGTTAATTATACTGAAGCAAATAAATGACACTGAAAATTTCCTGATGCAAGCCATACCTGTATTTGCTGCCAGCTTTGTTTTCCTCTGGTGTATTGACACTGGAGGCTTAGGAATTGTTCATCCATTTTGACAATGGTTATGTCTATAAGAGAAGCAATATTACACTACGTGTGGTTTTTTTAAGTGGTAAAATATGGAATATTCATAAACTCTCTCCCTGCATTCATCATCATGTTAGCTGAAAGTTTAGAGATGCAAAATTTTAACTATTGACAAATGAGCACCAGTTAACTTCATGCTACTCTGCATCTCTTTCCTCTTCTGAGAGGTGAGATAGTTAACTTGTTAAGGGTGATGGGCATAATATGCTTAGACTCGTAGCCTGGGGCATGGAATATACAGCTTGATCTCTGTTGTAAAGCAAATAAGGCAATTCACACTCACATTGTCTGAGAGATGGAAGTCTGAAGTCCACACTAAGAGAAAATGATGCAGGACAACTTTGACCACAGCTGACCTCCTCGTGTCTCCAAAGGTTTTGAATCACAGCCTGTCTTGCGGGTCTTATGTGCCAAACTGTTCTGCATCAAAATTACAGTATGCTGTCACACAGCCTTTTACTTCTAAGATGGGACAAATTTAGGAAGAAGTTGAAAAGAAACTCACTCTCTCTTAGCTGTAATGTAAGAAGGAACATTATCTCTTTAACGTCAACCAAGTGTTTAGGCAGGTCTATGCATAGCTATGCAGCCATGCCACCAAACATATCTTCCTATATCATTTCAAATGGTTATACCTAGCGGTAGACTCTTTCACTTTCTCTCTGCTTTTCCTCCAGTATCCCTACCTTTCTACCTGTCACCTTAACACATTTATCCCTGTGCTTTTTAGAAATATGTCTTTATTGAAGGTAAATGTGGTAATGTTCCATCCAGGTTCCATTCGAAACTCACGGGTCTCCCATTTTCCCAGGACGGATGTGAAGATCCTCTGGATGGGTTTTGTAATGCACTGTTATCTGAGCCATCCAACACTTCTTTGCACATCAAGGTTTCATTTAAAATGTTACTTTGTTTCTGTATTTAAAGTAGAATAATTTTGTAAATAGAGGAAATGTTGTAGAACTGAATTAATTAAATACTCAGCTTTTAACTCCTCTTCAGTTTTCTAACTTCCTTCTAGAAGCCATAAATAGTTTGCTGCTTTGGACATTTGCTAGAATAGAACCCACATTCTTTCAGATGGTGTAATTAGTAGATTCCTGACTCCCACACCATGTTTTGCAGAAGTGTAGTTTCCTTTCAACTTGCAGTTTCTCTGGTTCGAGAGAATGCCTCATTGACATGACCTGTGCTGAATAAATAAAACGAAAAAAACCCCAATCTTTGCACTTTCTGAGGAGGCTGAATCAGCCAGCAAACTGGTTATAACTCCAGGGGCTTTTTCTTTGTTTGTTTGTTTCATTTTTTTTTCTGCTTTTTTAAAAATATTGGTAGTAACTACTCACTGTCTGGATAGTACTGTTAAGTATGTTTTTAAGCCACAATATAGGTAAGCTTTAATGTAGGTTGCCATAATTTCACGCTTGATTTTAGTTACACTTATTTACTGAGAGGAGAAACCAATAGAATTCAATCACATATCATGTTTAAGGATAACATAGTTTTTAATGAAAAAGAAGTCATCCACTGTTCTCTGCAATAATATTTATTCAAAACTCATGTTTATTATGCTATTTTAAATTTCAGGTTAAAAAACTACAAAAAGCACATTGCTGTCTGCACACCAGGGCCTTTAGATACAGGAATCTGTTGATGGTTAACTTTGTTAAAGTGAACTGTCCCAGTAACAGTGAATTTTACGGTGCAGCTGGTAAATGTCAAATTGATTTTGTTTCATCCCAGTGGATGATCACTTTTAAATTGGATCTGTGCCTGTTGTGAAATTTCACATCATCAAATTGTGCTCCTGAAATGCTTCACTTTCCAATCCTCACTGCTTAATACAGGAAAGCAGCTTCTTTCTTTTTCCTGTTCTTAGTGAGCTGAAAACCATGTACTGTGGAGAATGTCTTTCTAATCATGCTGCAAGTACCTTTTACACTGGGGAAAAAGTTACACCCTTTGCACTGCCCCTCAGGAGTTCTTCCCAAAGAACTGCTATGGATTACTCAAATCCCATGGAATGGCAGAAGGACGTAACTATTCACTGGTAAGGCTGCCATTTCAAGGAGACTTGAACCAACATAAATACTGTTCAAAAGTTTTTGCTGTGGTGTTATAGTCTACATGACAGATTTTTGGGCTGGAGATGGGCTTGAGTACCATTTATAAAATGTCAGATTTTTCTTTCTTTTAACAACTGAACTGTCATCAGTCCTTTAATAGTTGTCTCTCTTAGTCTGAAACTTTTAATTTTGGAGCTAAATATTTCACAGGCTTCTTTCCACATTATGTGGAATTCATGCCTCTTTTTCTTTTACCTACAGCATTAACATATTCCAGTTTCATCCAACAATCTAGGAAGAATTTTATGCCATCACAACAGGAAGCTCTGAAGAAGCAGTTCCGCATGGGTTTTATGTGCTTTCCATCATCACATCATCATCCGAAACAAAAGCATAGGAGCTGGTAAATATACGCTAGGGGGAAAAGATATTATTTTACTGAGATTTTATTTTGCTAGAGCATAATTCAGCACTGGCTGTTTTCATTTCCATGGGCTGGTGGATCTGATGTGCTTGAGCAAAGACCCTTGTCCTTGGGTCAAGCATCTCTCATCCTTGAGTAAAACTAATCTGAAGGCTTGGGCATGTTTCCAGGGTTTTCTATACTCTCTAGTCTATGTATTTCTGAGGAAGAGGAAAAAAAAACCCAAAAAACCAAAACAAACTAAAAGCAACCACACACAAAAAAACCCCAAACCCAATCAAAAATCAAAAAATGAGAGCCAGTGGATCTGAAAGAAATGAATGATTTCATCGCTGTTTTGGAGACCCCAAATAGTATGAGAATTGGCATAGAAAACGGAGCAGCTGCATCTCACCCCAACACTTTAATGTGTCTCTCTTTTGGTCACCTTCCCAGCTCTTTGA
Source organism: Falcunculus frontatus (assembly GCA_013398115.1). Lineage (NCBI taxonomy): Eukaryota > Metazoa > Chordata > Aves > Passeriformes > Falcunculus > Falcunculus frontatus. The sequence continues at coordinate 86,419 of VZRV01000483.1, read as the reverse complement.
AGAACAGTTTGGTTAAGGGGCAGAGGGACTGCGGGTGCACTTCTAGGTGAGAGCTTTGAGGTCTCTCCTTACTCAAGTTAGTAGTTGGGTAGTTTAGCTCTGAGTGCGTGAAAATTCAAGCCAACCTCGAAAATTTCCACACATGCAGTAACTTTAACATGGCACATTTGCCATGTAAAGATAGTTTTTTCTGAGTGGTTGTTGTGGTGCATGCTCACTGTTCCTTATGTAACAAAAGTTCCTTGAAAGTTCGCAACAAAGCTTAATAAAAAGATGCATAAAACTAAATGGAAATCCAATTTTAATAAGAAGATACACTCCTGCTGGAATATGGGTAGATGCAGCTAGTGGCAGGCTCAGATATTCATTCAGCTTTAGACTGGACGGCGGGCGTCTGCTGAATTAGAAGAGCTAGTCCTAGAAAGGTGTGGGAGAAAGACCTAGCAGGAACCAGAGCTGGGAAGTTATTCCTAGTGTTGGGGCTGCTCCTTTTAACCTCCATAAAGTGTGACAGCAAGACCAGCGAGAATATTAACCTTTGCCACTCGCTAGACATCATCTTCCTTATCTTTGATCAGTATTTCAATTTTAATTCTGTTCCTAAAGTTTCTGACCTGAGGGATATGGGCTTGCAAGCTCAGTAGAGTTTTTTCCAGCTGTAGTAATTCACCTGTTAAAAGAAATTCTCTCCCTTCTCACAGACCTCTCTTCACTTATGTCCTCAATCACAGCAGCTGCAACTCTCTAATTGCCACTGTGACAGATATTGGAAAAGGCTTTCCACCAATGACAGAAAATTCAGGTTTTTACAAGGCACTCCTTAGTGACTTTTAATAACCTGGAAAATGACTAGAGAAGAAGTGATGACTACTTTAAGATGCCCAAAGCAAGTCTCCATTATAGCATTGTATTGTTCAAATGATATAACAAAAGTATTTGTGGTACATTTGCACAGTAAGTGAAGAGCAGAATATACACAATGTGTCATGTAATGACCTAAAAATTTTGACTGCCTTTTATGACAAACTTAGTAAAAAAGTGGCTGATGAATTACATACAGAATGGATTTAGTGAACTTTAAAGTGTCCTCTGGATTTTGTTGGTGATGGTTTTGTTTTGGTTTTTCGTCTGCTTGTGAAAAATTTATTTAACTTTTCTTACAATTTCTAACTGATTAAAATCTTTTAACTGATATTACAATTCAGTTATAATGTACCAAAAGAGGCAAAATACCTGTGTTTCTATGAGTTTAAGAGAAAGCTTTGGACTTTTAAAAAGAACTAGTGTAAACAGCCTCTTTAGTACTGTAGCTCTTTTGTTTCCATCCAAGCATCTCAAAACAACCTTTGAGAATTCTACCCACAGACTGATTACACACCTGATTACATTTTCTAAAAATCTGGACAGGAGGTGCAAAATAGTGTGTGTATTTCTGAGGCTGAATTATGAGATGCCACATCCATAGACTCTGAAAAGGGGTTAGCTATCTTTTTGTTACAGTTGTGTGCCTACTAGCATCATTCTCTATATGTGTACTGAAATAGACAGGCCCCCAGAACACAAAGAGGAGCTGCCAAGTTACTTGTGATTTTAGACTTATTTCAGCTGAAATATATCCAAATGCAAATTACAGCATTCAGTGACATTGATGAAGCTCTCTTAGCCATGAAGTCCATAAAAGTGAATGGGTAGCACTCATCTGTGGCAATTTTTATCATGATGGAAGAGACATAAGTGATGTTCTCAATTCATGCAGCTCAAAACAAATTATGGATATAAGACACTGCAGAAATCATTTGTTTTATCAGATAGTTGTTTCCTAAGAAAACCGTGTAATGGAAGTTGCTAATGTAAGAGAGAGAAGTCTGTCTTTTATTACGATGCACTGTATTTTCAGCAATATACTGAATTATTTTTTTTTCAGCATTATACTTTGTTATTTTGACCAAGGCATGACAACTAATCTGTGGTATGTAACAGCCAGACAACCAGCTTGTTATTTGCCTATCACTTCACTACAGAGCGTGCCTGGCAACACAACTACCCTGACTGCTCAGGGGCTATTTCTCAGGGATGCAGTACTTCTGGCCCATCTTTAGCTTTAGACTGCAACGGCTGCAAGTAGCTCATAAGACTGCAAATACATACAAGAAATTAGTTCTAAGGTAACCAGGCATATGAATGAAAATCTGTCAGCAGCTAGCTGTTCAAGACATGGAAATAACCCTGCTTCCTTCCCCACTAACCCTAAAAGCTACATGTCATTCAGAGTCCTTGAATGATCCTATAACCATCATCTCAGTTTTCCAGGTCAAGGAAAGGAAAACAAGAGGGATCAGCATACAGCCCATAAAATAATAAGCTGAGCAGCAACACTGATCTTGTTCTTCATGTAGTTCGAGAACATGTCTCTTACCTCAGGGAGTGCCTACCCCATCCTGTCTCATAAATAGCCAATCTTTTTCTCGCTTTTAACCAGACCTTTGAATGGAAGAAGGTACTTCCACTGTCATTGATCCTATGCCTGCCTATTTTTATTGGAAGTTCTTCCTCTCCCACCCCAATAACTGTTTGCCTATTTCAAGAAAGAGCAATACAAAAAGGGACATGTGAAAAGTGAGGGCAGCTCTACAAGGTTTCTGAAAATCAGATCCAGGGTGGTCGAGAGAGTATCACACGAGTACCTCATGGAGGACATGGTGGGCAGAGCTCCACTCTTATATATTGATTTTGGCATTCGCTGTCTGGGTTACAACAGCTGCTGCCCTTCAGGGTATGGAGGACTAGGCAGGTGAGGAGTAGGGAGGGAGCTGGGTTTATTTCAACGAAAATGTTTGAGGAGAAGGTTATGGAGCAACACATAAACATCCTTAGAAAACAAAGCTTGCTTAGTTGTAGTTTTTCTAGCACACCTCATCTCATTTCCTTAAATCATTTTACATGATGCATGATATTTTGTGCTTTAGTCTTGCTTGAATTTTCCCAGCTTGTGTTCTGGGAGCCTTTTAAATCTGCCTTGAATGTAAGTTTGATTACTTCAGAAGGAAGTCCTTACAAGTAAAACTTGGATTATACAGGAACATATTTGCAAAAAATGCATTTACATTGCAGGAAAGCAAAATACAGCTGCACTCAGATAAGGGTTGCTTCTTATTTCAGCTGTAATTTCCAGGGTTTCAGTGGCGGTTACATGAGTAGCTAATTAATAGCAGTGTTCTTTCATTGTGGCTAAAGGAAAGTTTGACTCAAAGCTTATTAACTAAGATGACTCTTTATTTTAATTTCAAGGAAAATAATATAAGGGTATGTGAGAGATCTCTGTGTCCCTATCAGGCTGCTCTCACTCACCCCTGCAGCCGTGGCTTCGAATGAATGCTCTAAGCTCTTCAGGACTTGTTATGCACTAACCAACAGCCTAACAGGGAGTGTAAGACTGTCACTGAAAATCACCCATAAGGGTAGTACTAACAGGAAATGGAACATTTCATGGACTTTCCCTCTGAGTAAGTGAGAAACCCATTCTTGACTTTTATGCAGGGGTTGTGCAAATCACTTACATGACATGCTATACTTCTGTCCAGGTTACCGGCAGAATTTGTCTTGGATATAAATTCCAGTTGGTCATCAGTCTCAGAAAATAATGACTGAAGTTGGTGTTTTAAGCTCACTGGAGATCTGATTCTGTTATCCCGTAAATTGTCCTGGAAGAAGATCAAGTACATAGCAGCTATGATTGCTCTATGTACTCAAGCTGCAAGTAAGTGGCAAGACACGTGATGTGCTGACCCCCATGTGGCTGGGGAATAGTACTGTCTGCTTCCTGGTGCTTTGCCACATATATGAACTGGGAAAGACCAAAGGAACAAATGTCCTTGTCATTGGCAATTTACCTAGCTCAGTGGATTTTCCTTGACTGTAACCAAAAGGGATCAGCAGGGAGTCTGTCTGGCCTTCCATCAAGGTTTAGCCCACTTTGTCATCTGACTTCGGCAAGCAACCTCCTTCTTGTCAATGCCAGAAAAGTGATGCGGCTTGGAAATGGTGCAAAGCACAGCTACACCATTGGGTTTCAAAGGTGGAATGGGGTTTTGAGTCACTGCTCACCAGGTAGATGCTTTTCTGTCACTAGTAACAGATAATATTACTATGCTTTTTTATTTATGTAGTGTGTGAAAGTCTGAAACAGTGTCAAGGCACAGCCAAAACACAGGCTTAGAGACAGTCCCTGCTGTTTTCTGGATGAGAAAGAGATGTCAAGTCAGAAGCTTTGTTAGAATCTGTATTGTATCAAGGGTGATATGAGGAAAGAGTGGTCAAAACGCCAATCTAAGGAAGCACACACGGTCTCCACGTTTTTTGCCACACTGAATTCCTGGAGAGGGACTCAAATCCCAGCTCTGGACATCTAGCTGAGGAGTACTCCCAGCCATGGGATACATTCTGGTTCTCTTTGCAGGGTTCAGGGCTGACCAGGTCTCACCCCAATACTGCAAAGAGATATTTTTTGCAAAATATTGCAAAAAGAGACATTAACTTCCACGAAAAACAGATAGCGGTGGCAGTAAATAAAGGGTCATCCATCAGTGTTTCAGAACTGGGAAGTTTTCTTAGAACAGATGTAGCTGTTGACGTTCAAGTCAGCTGGGCTGAGAAATGCCCTTCAGGTACATTTGCCAGTGTCTGTGCAAATGGCATATCGATTGAGGGGATCCTGTCCAGTTTAAAGTGACTAGGCAGGCGTTGGACTGCAGCGTGGGAGAAAAATCCTACTACATATTTTTAAAAATTCAAGAAATTTTTTGGATCCAGCATTACAGCCAAGACTGAGATATGGTTTCAAATATCTCGCTTTGCTGCACAAACCAAGATCCTCTGCTTTCCTTCCCTCCTACATACTCTGACTGTACCAGGAGGGTACAACTACTGGGGTGTCAGACCTCCTGAGGGAGGAGAACTAAAATTAACATGAGGCAGTGATGCCATCCAAGTGGCACCATGACCTCCTGCCAGAACAAGGCCTTGGGGATCTTGTTAACACCTTCTGTCCATTTTCCTGCCAGATTCTGCCTAGTGAGTTTTAAGCCCATTGTTCAGTTGCAGCCTTACGTGGAAGAGGAGTGGAAGTCCTAAAGATAAATTCTTATAATTTTTATGAAAGTGAGCATCCAGGTAGAATAGAGAACAAAATTAGTGATTCATCTAGAAATTAAAAGAAGTGCCCTTGAGCAGCTGGCAGCAGCTGGTTAGCAGAGCAGTGAGGTTCCAGCGCCATTCCGCCTGGTGTGCACCAACCTGTGCCAGGGCCAGCTTGGACCAAGTGCTGCATGTGCTCCAAACTGACGAGGGTGCATGCAAGCCTGGGAGGACCTGAACTGCTTTTGTGGTAGGTGGAGGATTTAGGAGACAAAACCCACAGATCTGCAGGAAAACAGGCTAAAGTAGCTTTTTGACTGATGCACCTTTAAAAAATAAAAAACCAACTAATGGCAATATGACAAGCTGAGCTCTAATTTTATTGCTGTCACTTCCCAAGTCTGCTAACAGTATTTCAGTGTTTTGTTTACGATGATAAATCTATTTCTTTAAGTCTGTGTGCCACTAGCTTTTATCGTCTCCCTTCATCTTTATTTCCTTTTCTTGTATTGTAAGGAATTTGCTTTGCACTATCCACAGGAAAACAAAAGGCACTGTAAACTTTTACTGTAGGAAACCACCTGCATACAATAATCACCTTTAGAAACAGGAATTTTGCCAAGATTTACCCAAAATTGAGAAGCTGCCATTTTTTATTTCCTCTTTGCAAATCTTGAGTACATAAAATAAGGAAATAATATAAGGAAATAAATAATGATGTCTTACATAGTACTGCGAATTAACCCTTGTAAATACCAACTTTTCAAGCAACTTGTCTGTTGTGTGCATGTTTATAACCCCTTCCTCTTCATCAGCTGTTCTCTTGGTACACAACGTAGTACCTGCCTGTCAAACGCTTCTTACGACAACAAAATACATTATTTCACCTCAATCTGTAGAGTGCCTAATCCAGCTTGCTTCCTAAAATGCTTCACGGAGAGCAATAGTAATCCTTGATTTACAGCCTGAAAAACAGTGGATGGAGGAAAGAAATGAATTGTCAGGGGAAGGGCATGCAGATAAGTTCCTAGAGCCACGGGATTCAGTGAAGGGCAGGGCTGCGGGTCCAGATGGCTCGGGCAGGCGAGCCAGCAGTGGCTGCTTCAACAAGGGGAGATTGTGCTTGGGTGCAGAGAGCAGGCTGGTACTGCTGGAGCAGGAGGAGCAGGGTGAGGGAGGGAGCATAACAGAGCCCAGTGTGTGAGGGAAGAAAGTCCTTAGAGGGTTTAAATGCATGGAACGATGGGGATTTTGATACCGATGTGGAAATGAATGGGTGAGTTTAGCGAGCTAGTTGTAGGGATAAGGGACAGACATAAATGCTGCAGGGCAGACAGGAGAGGGAGAAGGCTGGAAAGGAGATTTATGAAATTAGAAAATATAGCCAAGCCTGCCAAGTATCCAAACGAAGCAGCTGGACAACTTGCAAAAAGAGACATTAACTTCCACGAAAAACAGATAGCGGTGGCAGTAAATAAAGACAATGTGAACTGGAAGTTGTTTGTACAACTTGCAGGAGAAATTACTGTCAAATTATATATATAGTATAGGCTAAATGCTCCTCAGGGCAACAAGGAAATATTTTCCTACTAACACAAGGAACAGTCTCAGTGTGTGTCGGGTGTTGCCATCAGCTGGGCAGGGGAAGAAGGGGGCTGTGATGCAGAACTTGCAGACTTTCTTGTGAGCCTGACACCTGCTTCCTTGACCAGCTGCCTGGAAAAACACATTTGAATGTTTTGGGGTTTTTTTTCTCAGATGAGGAAGGAAGTCTATGCTACTTCATTTTCCCAGGGGAAATCACTACTGGCAAAGTATCTGTCAACAGCATATTTTAGTAACATATTAAACATGAAGAAACATGATGTTCTTACGTCAGAAATCTCCTAGATTAAAAGGGGAGGTCTAGTGTAGGACTTTCTTTAATACAAGTAAAAATTTCTTTCTTATAAAATGAACAGGCAGTAGAGACTTTGGAAGAGAAAAAATGTTGTAAAAGAACCTTCTTGATCCTATTTCTTCTTGAACAAACGCCAGCAGTTAATTCAGAAATACACCTTATCAGCTACTGATGGTCAATTGGTTATAATTCTTTTTTAAGTGTAAATCTTTTAAGGATTATTTGGAACTTTGAAACATTGGAGGAAAATGAAAAAGTGAGTTTGGACAAATCAGGTGGTCTGTAGCAACAGAGCTGTGGCTGCGTGAGGCTGCAGGATTTGCTCCCCTGTTTGTGGAGTCGACAGCAGCAGCTGCCGGTGCTGCTCGCTTGAGAGAGGCTCTCTGTGCCAGGGCCCTTGTAAAGTGCTATCAATGCCTGGCTTCAGATACACAGAAATGGACTGTGGAAAATCAGCCTGGTGGAGAGGCAAACATCCTTTCTTTAAGCATTATTTTCTTCTTTCAAAGCTGACTTCCTCTGATTTCAGTGAAAAGTGCTTCAATATTCTGATGAACAGGAGTCAGCAAATACCCGTCACAGGCATAGCAGAACTGCGCTTCCCTCCTTTCACTTGCTTCTTTTTTTTTGCTGCTTCAAACTACTTTCCCCAGATTGGCTGTGTTGCATTAGAGTAAAGGAGAATGCAGGAGCTTTCTGTAGAAAGCTGTCATACTGTGGCAATGAGGGCCAGGAGAAAGGTTCAGCCATCACTTTCTGCAGGCAGACACAGTTTGCTCTTGGAGTTTACCTGTGGCACTTACCTTGTGTTATCTGCACTAACAGACCCTCACGGGTTTTTTTAGCTTGGAGTAGGAGGAGACAGAGCTCATATTTGCCTACACTACAGTGTATAAATAGACAGTCTTGCAAAAAGGCTTATTTCCATGCATTGTGGACTGAGCTATTAGCTTCATAGCACTGGAGAGATCGCTTTGTGAAGAAACCAGTATATTTATAGTCTCTGCTGACAATCATTTAATGACATTTTCTGTTGTGGCGGGGGCGGTTGGTAGGGTGTTGCAACCTTCCGAAAGCATCTCCAGAAGGAAGCCGCTTGGGAGGGCCGCCACACTCACACACCGGATAGCTTCTTCAATAAGTCGATGGCAAAGAGACGGGAAGGGTCTTCAAATGGGGTTCCACAGGGTAGGTTTATTGCAGCCATTCACGTGAAGGGGTCCAGGGACAAAGACAAAGAATATGGGAGGGTCCAGATTTATATAGGGGGCCAGTAGGGGCGGAGAGAGCATCAGGGACCAATGATCTGAGGGCACGGGGGTGGTACACGGGCACGGCTAGGGTATGGGAACCAATAGGAAAACCCTGAGGGGGTGGTGATGGAGCAAGGGCCAATGGGGGAACAGGGAAGGGAGAACCTTCTAGATCAGGGACATGTAAGGTAACAAGTGGCAGGGAGGCCAATGGGCCAACTGGGGAAGCAGAACTGGAGTACATTAACATAATGTAACTAAGGAATCCTGGGAGAGGCCTCTTCTGTCTCCCTAACCTAGGGAGGATCTTCAGCCCTAGGGACTGTCCCACCAATGGACTCCTCTGGTTCCTAGTTCCATAGGGCCCACTGGCCTCCACAATTTTTCTCTGCTTAAATACAGCAGTATTTCTTATCTGTTTATATAGGGTCATTTGCCATAATAATTGTATGTGTTATACTAATCCACAGGCATAATTTATGAGTACCCTTGAGACATAAGGCATATTTATTTTTCTTTTATAACTGAAAATCTGAAGAAAAAGAAATGAAGTGGGTTAAAGTCACTACAGAGAAAATGAGACCCTGGTTGCTTTACCACAGCTTCACGACTTCATCTGTCAGCTTTGTGAAGTTCTGTCTTGAATCACACCCAGGACATTTCAGGGAAACAAGTGCAACTCTGGGCAGAAACCTCCAGGCTTATGGACTCCCCTGAGCATCACACCTGGAAAAAGCTGTATCAGAGTGACTGTGATTTACAGACACATCCAACACAACAGGTCAACACAGACTTTACCTCTACACCAGAGTATGTATGTGCTCTCCTTTGAAGTCTCCATGGAACAGAGAATCAAAGTTCATGCATGCTGTTGCGCCTGGGACACTTTGCTCCGCTGCCAGCCGTACAGCACAGGCTATTCACAGGAGCCACAAGCAGCCACTGTTTGTTGTGTGCAAGCTCATGGCACCACTTTTTCTCCCTCCAGCTGCTGTCACTGCCAGAGCTACTGCCCCAGACCCATCCAGCAGCCCACCCATCTGCCCTTGCTATGCTGAGCAGCAGTGTAGCTACAGCTACAGCAGCAGGGGATGAAAGCACAGCTACCAGCAGCTGTTGCACAAGAACAGGTATCCCTGCATGTAGAGGAAAGCCAGACAACGCTGGTTTTGCCAAGAACGTCGAACATCCTTCAGAACACACAGACTTTCTCATCCCTACAAAACCTTCCCTTGGGCACTGTTTTGCTCCCTTTTGCTCACTAGAGGGGTGGAACAGCTCAGGAGCATGCAACCTGTGCTGCTTCAGCTTGTCAAGGTGGTCAGCCTGGTAGGCTTCAGTTATGGCAGAGAGGTGATGGCGTCACACTCACTTCACTTAAAAAAATTCCTCTGCACCTCAAAATCAAAATCATCAAACACAGACACAAACCCTCCTGCACCCCTGCTTCTGTGCTGTATACCAGTTCCACTTTCCTGGTCAGTACTACCTAAGCGGCTGTGTTGCAGATTGAGGTTTTGCAAGAGCTGGAGGACTCAGCTGCGTGGTCAACTACTGGCTCTGCAAGAAGCAACCACACCCCAGTCTGCACCCTTCCCGCACTCAGCAGCCACCCCAGGTCACGGGGCCATAAGCAGAGACTTCCACCCAAGCCACTTTGTCACAGGATGCTTGATGTTTGCTCTTATTTGGTTCTTCACCCTACTGGAGAAAGTGAGGGGTGTGTCCCTTTTGCTCAGAGCCAGCTGCATTCGGAGGATATAGGGGTTCATCAGGGTTAAACCCAGAGCTCCATTTGGGGAAGGCCCTTCCCAGATATACTTGGATTATCACTGGAACTAAGTCTCTCATTGGCTTGGTTGCATTGACCGAGGACTGAGGATTGACCAGGAGCCTCAGGGGTGGGAACACAGGCCAGGTGAAAGGGGCAGATGCAAGAAGGCAGAACTGCCACAGGAGACTTAGAGTGCCATTATGTTGTTCTTCTTTTACCAGATTTGCCCTGTAGCAGCTACTCTTCCTTTTTCTTTCTAGATTGTGTGCATGGATCTCCCAGGCAGAACTGTCATTTTGATCTGGAGGCTGATCTGAAGGGACATGATGACACATGGCTTTTCAAGGGGCTTGTGTTCCCTTGGGCAAAACATAGCCAGTTCCAGTGCACATTCATTTGGAGGTGTCCAGCAAGATTTTTAAAGTAAGCAGCTTTTTAAATACTGCTCCTCTTCCACTACTCTCTCCATTACAGGCATTTGGACCTAGCTTTTCACCAGGTGCCAGCTCCAGAGCATGCAGGAGTACAGGACTCGAAGCAAGAGCTTGCCGGTCTGGTGAGCCCCACATGGCTGTGGGAGCGTGGGCACTGTGGAGAGGCTGGATTTGTCCCCTCTTCTCATCCAACGGCCTCTGCAAGTGAGGAAATTAAACATGAGCTTTCCTGGAGGGCAGTGACTTATTTTGCCTCCTGTTGGGGATGAAGAGAGCTTTACCTGACGAGGAGCAGCTTGTTCCCTGACTCAGCATCCAGGCAGGAACCTGCTGCATAAAATTAGCCTTCCACATACACATCTATACATACTCACAGGTGCACATAATCACACACATATACACATCCTCAGGACCAGGTGCCAGCCTCCCAGACCAGTGTGGGATGCCAGGTATGGGCACAAACAATTACTGCCTCTGACTGAGAGCATCCATGGGAATGAAAGGTTGACAGCTTGGAGAACACATCTTTGACTCACATTCCCTCTCCATGTTTTTGCATTTTATTTTATTTTATTTTTTGTGGATTTTTGGAGGGGGAAATCTTTTTGGTTTTTTCTTGTTGTTGTGGTGGTTGTTTTTTTAAATTTTTTTTTTGCTATGGGAAGCTAGGAACGTGCCCTAGTGGGTTGTGGGACAGAAGTGGGAAACCTGTGTGCAGTTCAGATGTGCCTCGTATTCTTTGAATATGCCCTAGGGACCTTTGTTATGGAGGGAGAGAGGCTGCAGGACAGAACAGGAGAGAAAGCTCAAAAAGCAGCATAGATGGAACCAGCAGGTCTGCAGCAGTGTCTCTGCTCAAAGCCTTCCCATGCCTTATTATTTCACCCAAGACTAGTATATTCATATGTTTTGCTTCTGCAGAGGGGTAGTGGCTGAAGTTTTATTAAAGGTAGGGTGAAAGAGCTGTATTGTTTGCCCCAGCACTGAATGAGCCTAAACTTGAAGTTTGGCCTGGATGTCAGTTTGGTGAGCCTGTAAAGATTTTCCTTAGCCTACTCACAAACACAGTCTGGCACAGAAAATTCAGGCTAGCGGGAGAAGCATATTTCGTGAAGGAATCTGTACTGGCCATGGAATATGTGGTTTAGCCTAGAGGCTCAATCACAGAAGATTTGATTTAACTCTGGGGGTTTTTGTGTTAGTTGTATGCTGTTTTATGAAGAAGTTGCTGTGGAAATCTTTACTAATTACTTCAGTATCTATGGATTGTGATACCAAGTCAAAAATATTTGTAATACCTTTTATGTTCCTTGCTTCTTTTATACTGGAACCAGCACTTCATCTTCAACATGCAAAACTGACGTATGAGAGCTCGCCTCACTGTGATTGCCAAGGGCAAGTAGGTGACAATATGCATCCAGATTTCCTGCTTGCTTCTTTGCTGCCTCAGACTATTCTTAGAAGTAGAGCTCTGGTTTCGCACTTTCTAGAAAAATTTCATATTAAGAGCCTCTACTTTGAGAAGTTTTCCTCTGAGTTTTTTGCAGCTTCATATCACTTTTTTTGGAGTTGATTAATATACCCTACTGAATGACCTAAACTTCTCGTGTTGAATACAGAACGTGGTTTTAGGGGGCACTCATGCCTCCTGGCAATTTCAGACAAACACATTATCTTCCAAACAATTATTGTGAAGTAAGCTTGAAAGAAATCTAGGAAGGAGGGAAAAGCCCTGAAAAAACAAGCTAGTTGATGTGAAGAACAAATTCCACTTCTAAATCCCTTTCTTTCCTCCCCAAGTGTAAGCTTTTTTGCTTTTTTCCCCCCCAATTTTAGTTTTCTAAATAATATTGCTGAGCGTACGCCTCCACCCATCCGGCACCTCTCATCTGGTTTTACATAAATGCACCCACATGTGCTAATTCATCCCTGCTAGAATCTCAGTGTCTATGGCTGTAACAATTTCTTTTTCCACTTCTCCTGACCACCTAGCCTCTCTGTTTGTCATTGGACAATGGTGTGTTGACAATCCAAGTTAATATCTTACCCTCCTTAACTTATCTGTCTTATCTTGTATCTAAGAACTACCAAAAGCCAGAGCGAACATCTGTCACCAGATTAGTAAGGATGGGATAATAGGAGCCATAATTACAGCTCTAATTTTGCATATATCTAATAAAAGAAAGTCAGATGTGGTAAAGCAGATCACCAAGGAATTCAGACTGGCCCTGTGGCTTGTTTTCCTTCTGGGAAGTCACATACTGTCAGAGTAGAAAGAATGAAGAAGAGTCACAATTAAGGACATACAGAACTTTTGCAAGTAATAAACTGACATGACTTGCAAATAGTTTTACAACAGGCACATAACGGGGGGTCCAGACACGGAATATAGGTAAAAACTAGAACTGAATTCTGGAGATAGGGATAAGTTGAATCTCAGTTGATATTCAGAGGTCAAGGACATCTTACCCAGAGTTTCTGGAGAGACAGATACAGAGAAGTGTGAACAAAATTGCACTGAAAAGTCAAAATCAGAGATGCATACAGATATATAGAAATGTTATCTGTTTGTAAATAATAATAAATCAAGACAGTTTCAGGAAATTTTAACTGAAACACATGAAAAAAAAATTAATCCCAGATATAGATATTATCTACCTAGTTTTCTGTAAGGCTTTCATCACAGTCCCACATGGCATCCTTATCCCCCCAAATTAGAGAGACGTCACTTTGAAGGGTGAACTGTTTGGTGGATAAGGAATTGGGAGGATGGACTCAGGCAAAGAGCTGTGGTCAGTGGCCCTATGTCCAGGTGGAGGCCAGTGAAGAGTGATGTCTTTAGGGCTCTGTCCTGGAACTGGTACTGTTCAGTATCTCTATCAGTGACACAGACAGAGGGATTGGTGTACCCTCAGCAAGTTTGCAGATGACACAAAGCTGAGCAGTGCAGTTGACACTATAGGACAGGATGCCATCCAGAGGGACCTGGACAAACTTGTGCAGTGGGCCCAGGAGAACCTCAGGATATTCAACAAGTGCAAGTGCAAGGCACTGCACTTGGGCTGGGGCAATCCCAGAAAAGAGCACAGACTGGGACATGATCTCACTGAGAGCAGCCCTGCCCAGAAGGACTTGGGGGTGCTGGTGGCTGAGAGGCTGGACATGACCCAGCCATGGGCACTCACAGCCCAGAGAGCCAAACGTGTCCTGGGCTGCATCCAAAGCAGCGCGGCCAGCAGGGCCTGGGAGGGGATTCTGCCCCTCTGCTCTGCTCTGGTGAGACCCCACCTGCAGTGCTGCATCCAGCTCTGGGGTCCCAGCACAGGAAGAACATGGAACTGTTGGATCAGGTTCAGAGAAGGCCACAAAGGCGATCAGAGGGCTGGAGCACCTCTACTGAGAGGACAGACTGAGAGAGTGCTATTGTTCAGCCTGGAGAAGAGGAGGCTCTGACTAGACTTCATATCAATCTTCCAGTATTTGAGGAGGGATTATAGAAAAGATAGAGACTGATTTTTACATGGGAAAATAGGACAATGGGGAACAGTTTAAAACTAGAAGAGGAGAGATTTATGTTGGATGTTAGGAGGAAATTCTTTACTCAGAGAGTGGTGAGGCACTGGAACCTGTTGCCCAGAGAAGCTGTGGATGCCCTATTCCTAAAACTGTTCAAGGCCAGGTTGAATGGAGTTCTGGCCAACCAGGTCTACTTGGCAGGAGAGGTTGGAACTACATGATTTTTAAGGTTCCTGCCAATCTAAACTATTCTATGATGGTTCTCTGAAAATCTTACACCGCAAAAATCAATTTTAAAATATTCCATTGGGTGCAAAGAGGCCAAGATTTTACCTTTACCATCTGCTTTTGGACAGCAGCCAAGTAACAGAGGAAAATGGAAAATTATTTTGGGGCTTATGTGTGCTTTAAGAGGGAAGATTAAGTTTTGGATATGAATGATTTACTATAGAAATTACAAAAGGGAATACTTTGCCTATTTAGAAGTTGTAAAGCCCATCTTTTAATTTAATTATAACCCTCACATGAAAATTTACCATGAAGTATCAGGATGAAATTAAGGTGGCAAGTGTTTAGCCTGAGTGATAGTAAAAATTTTTGTGATGTGAATTGCACAGTGCCACATGATAAGCTTTTTCCCAAGATTTGCTCTGGGATGTAGCTTGGCATGCCAGCTGTGCTGAAAGGTGATGCTGTGGGAAGAGTGTGAGGCCACAGGACAGCTGAGAGGGGAAGAAACTCTGCAGGTCATCTGGCTCAGCCTCTTGCTTCAAGGAGGTCTGATTTCAAAGCCAGCTCACTTCGCTAGGAATTTTTTCAGTCACATCTTGGCATACTCCAAGGATGGAGATTGCACAACATGTCTGGGCAACTTGTCCTGTCCTTAAAGTACTCATATGGCAATATTTTTTACCCTATACCCAACTGGAATTTTCCTTGCTATGACTTGTGACTCTTGCCTCTTGTCCATCTGCTTAAACTGATACTTTTTTTTTTTTTTCTCTATCCACAAGGTCCATGTTTTAAGATTCCTGTGCCCTCAGAGATAAAGTACATTTTCTATGTAGGATACTAGAAGTTTCACCCAGAAACACTTGTGGAAAATAATTTGCTAGAAAGCTGAATGCACAGAGGGTGGGCAGCTGAAAGCAGTAAAATTATGAGATGCTTTCTTCCAGTTCTCAAAATAAATTCAGAGTGTGTCCTTGTTTGGGATGTAGGTTTGGAGGTCACAAGCATCAACTCTTTAAAATTAAAAATGACATCAAGAACACTTCATGGCTCTGAAACAGACATCAGAGAGCTTGTGGGAACTCAGCCACCTGAGTTCCTCTTCCTTATCCTTGCATATCCTTATCATATCCAGTGAAATATGATAGTACTGCCGTAAATGCGTTAAGGAGCTTCTGCAGCGAGGGCTTGCAGATCCATGCCAGTGGAGTGGTTAAACTGCCCAGACAGCTGGGGTTGTGAAAGGCTGGGGTTCATTCCTTAATGAAAATACGCAACGTTTTCAGAAGTTTTCTTGAGACAACCTGAGGTTATGCATGTTGGTATGCTGTCTGCGGTAATTTTTCTCTTGCTGTTGTCTCTCTCAGGGACCCTTTTAGCTGGAATTACACTTTCTTGTGTGCAAGGGAGGTCTGTTTTTGTAATCCACAAGCTCTCTCCTTTTCTACACACCAGCTCTCAAGTGGTAGTTCTGTAGGAGGGAAGTTAGAAACCTTGCATGAAGTAGGAGAGAGTTTCTAAAAGTGCACTAAGATCTTCACCTACTTCAATGTTGCTGCAGATTTACATATGTAAAGAGGATACAATTCGGCCGAAACTCTTTTATTCAGAAACCCTGCCCTGAATGAACAGATTTTTGTCATAATGCTTGTCAGATTTGTCATGGCAAGCATTTATATATATATACACATAGTTACACAGTTATGTAGGATCTGCCACGCATATTTTTTGAAGCATACAAATAATACTTTACATATACAACCTGCAAGCTAAATCCTCCTATCAGATACAAGTCCAGAAGATTTCCACTGCAAAATTTGATATTTTTATGACATTCTTCTCTACACTAATTTGAAAGATGGAGGCACATATTCTAAAGATATTACAAGATATGAAACTGGAAATTCTGAGTGTTGCCTTCTGTATGTGTATTCAAAATTGAAAATAGTTTGACAAGCAGATATGACTAATTTCTCTATTGCTTCTCTTTCACTTTTTTAGTATTCACATTAGAAATTAATCTGAAACTTTTGTTTTAAACAATATGGCTAGAACTGGACTTTTGGAACTGCAAGATATTCATCACTTAGGTAGAAATTATTTTAAAATAATTTTTTATGTGGATTCGTAAAACTAATCTCTGTTAGCAAAGCTAAATTGTTATGTGATTGTAAAAAGAGATTACTAGTATTTTTGTAGGTGTAGGGAAAAACAGGAGGTCACTTTTGCATCTTTCATAGTTTCATTTTAGTTTAAGTAAAATTTCCTTAAATACAGGCACCTTAAAATGTAAGAGCATTATGACGTTTCAGAACATGAAAGCTATTCATAACAAATTGCTAGGCATAAATTGTTGCTGTTTAGATTTCAGTGGAATGGAAATACTTTCCTTCTGTCTTAACTTGCTACTGTTTACTTAGCAAAAAGTATTGCTGCTAAAACTTTTCCATCACATTCGTGGACAGAATGGGATTCTAGGGTCTTAAGGCAGAACTTTCAAATCAAATCCCATCTTTGGTTTTCTCTGTTCTTTGCATTGTAATTTCTGTGCAGCACTGAGTGGTAATCACTTTCCAAGTTTACAGAGGAGTGTTGTGTTTTGATTTTCATTGAGGCGTGGATGAGGATTAGCTATTTCTCTTTTGATGTCAAAAGACTGCCAAAACATTATGCCAGGCAGGAATAAAAGTCACAGTTTGGCAGGTACTAGATAAACATCCATAAGCCATAGATAATACTACATTATTGGCATTGTGTGTGTTGTACTGCCTACACCTCTCTAATTAGGAAATAAAGTCTGATAACTATTTGAGACAAGTTATTGTTAAAAAGCAGAAAAAGAAACTGACCGTGGAGCCAGGATAAAAACCTATAGGAATAAAAACTATGGGGAACAGGTCAGTGCAGCGGCCTCTGGAGAAGGATACCTGAAGACTGCCTAGACAAAGGAGTTGCAGCCTGTGGGGAACTGCTTTGCAGTCAGCAGACAGCTTCTGTGAGTGAGACCAATTGCAGCAACGCAATGTAGGGGCAGGTGGGTTGATTTGTGCTATAACTCTGCAATTATGTTTAACTCCACGTTATCACTCTTCTGAAGAATAAAAATCTGGTTTGGGTGATCCTTCTATGGTGTTTCCCCATCACATCTGTTGTTCCATGGATGAGTAAACAATTTTCCTCACAGGTCTAAGAAAAACACAATCTCTATACCTTAGAAAGGTGTGGAAAGCATAAATTTTCATCTTAAAGTACAAGATGGAACAATCTGAATAATGAACAAAGGAGGCGTTTCTTGTCTTTCTGCTTGGGAAGAGAGCTTTGAGTTTGTAAGCCATGGCAAATCAATATAAGTAGCTGCAGGAATCAAAAGCTCATTGCTGATTGTTGCTCAAGATCAAAGACTCTTTGTGTCCCCCTCTAAAAGCTGATTTTTCAGCCTGGCTAAATATATAAACCCACAAACAAACAAACATCCGTGATCTTGAGCTATAGCCCAGAAGAAATGAATGGTACAATGACATCCAGTCAGCTCTATGTCCCGGCAGAAGCTCTTGCTGAGGAGGTTGCATGGAATGAAATTACATTAAATGATAAAGAGATGAAGTATTAAGGGGTAAAACCCAGATTCAAATCTGAGTGCAAGATGAATCCATTCAAATCCAGCCAAGCTGCAAAAACATCTACCAAAGCTTAGCTGTTTGACACATGGTTTTACTGTAATTAAAATTATTGCTTTATTAGCTGTCCTGCTAAAATTGATATAAGGGTGATTCCCAATTCAATTGCACTCTTCTGGCATGCAAGTAAAATTCCCAGAATATATCCCACAAAAGGCCCATCAGCTGCTTACACAGGTGCTTACACGGAGTCCTTCATCCTCTTTTGGTTGTTGCTTGCAGCACCCCCTTTCTCGGATCTCACAGACCCTGCTGCTCCATGTGGTGAAAGGCTGACCTGAGTACCCCATCTCTGGGAGGTGTCACCAGCTGGCAGTGGCAGGGCTTAGGGGACTAACACCAGTCTGCAAGGTGGTGTCCTGGTCACTGAATCACCACCTCAGCTAGATCCATCAGCAGCCTGTCTCCAGGCAGCCAGGGAAGCAGAACAGTCGAATCCCTGCCTCCTCTACAATGGACAAGGATGAGCCCTGAATGTGTGGGCAGTATTCAGGGCATGTGCCCGTTTCATCTCTCTGCAGAGCATCAGCCATGCTCAGGCAGTAGTTTCTCCTGGGCCAGGATCACACTGTATAATGCGGGGAAAAGGAGCTGTGGGGGTCAGCCAGGGCTTATTTTGGGACAGGTTCATAAATAGCTCAGATGGCAGAAAAAAAGAAGGAACTTAGCAAAAAACTCGGAAGTGGCCATGAAGATTAGTGTCAGTTCTTACTGCCCTTCCAGAAATGTCCTCCTTCATTTCCTGCTTTACAGATCCTGCAGCAGGGCTGTGCATGGACCTCCCTCATACCATACCCTGAAATGTACCCGCTCCAAAACAGGTGTGAAACCCCTAAACGTGCCCACATTTTGACTACATGCAAAAGTCTCCTTACGTAGCAACATCAGTAGTGGGGTTGAGGTACCCTGCTTTGGACAAATTTCATACAGAGTGTTGCAAGTCAAAGGCATTTTGTCACCAGCAGTCTTCCTGGATCAACAGGGTGTTCATGGAATTTTTTCTTCCTCAATGAACTCACTTGTTCCCTTTTCCTGGTGTCCTTGAAAGCCCCTGAAGAGAAGGCAGAATGTACTGGCAATGTGTTTCTCTTTGTCTGTGCTTGCCATGGGTTCTTTGCTTGCTCTATTCATCTCTGCATGTTTTAACACCTCTTTTTTTACCCTTGCTTTTGGAAAGCTATCAGGACTTTCTTGTGTCATCTTGAATTCTCTTTTTAGCCAGGCAGCATGTGTAGTCTTGACTTTGCTTTCTTGTAAAGATTTTATGCTTTCCCTCCTTGGGGTTTTCTTTTTCCCCTTCTTCTATCCCCCTTTTTTTTGGTGGGTTTTTTGTTTGTTTGGTTTGGGTATTTTGGGTTTGTTTTTTGGGGGGGTGGTTGATGGGTTGGTTGGGTTTTGGGGCTTTTTTTGTTAGCTTTTTGGTTTTGTTTGGGGTTTGTTTGACTTCTGATACAGATAATTTAGAAACACATTGAAGAGTACTAGCCCTAAAACTGAGCCCTGGGGATCCCCATTGGTGACTAGCTACCAGCCTGATGTGACTTCATTTACTACACCTCTTTGAGTCAAGCAATTGGTCACCTAACATATTATGGACTTGTCTAGCTGATAGTCTGTCTAGTGAAATACTGTGAGAAACCTCATCAAAAGGCTTGCTAGAATCCAAAAGTACCACATCTTCTTGCTCCCCTTTGCCAGACAGATGGGTGACCTTCTCATAAAAGGGAATTAACCTGGTTAAGCAGCACCTTCCTCTCATGAACCCATACTGGCTCTAACAAAAGACTGTGCTGTCACTAAAATGTCTTTTAAATAACTTTCAGAATAACAGTTCCATGTCCTTCCTGTGCTGGGACCCCAGAGCTGATGCAGCACTGCAGGTGGGGTCTCACCAGAGCAGAGCAGAGCAGAGGGGCAGAATCCCCTCCCAGGCCCTGCTGGCCGCGCTGCTTTGGATGCAGCCCAGGACACGTTTGGCTCTCTGGGCTGTGAGTGCCCATGGCTGGGTCATGTTTGGCTTCTTGTCAAGCAACATCCCCAAGTCCTTCTCAGGGGACGGTGCTCTGCTCTCAATCCATTCTCCACCCAGTCTGTGTTTGTGCTTGGGATTGCCTTGCCCCACGTGCAGTACCACGCACTTGGCTTTATTCAACTTTACACTGCCCACCTCTCAAGCCTGTCCAGGTCCCTCTGGATGGCATCCCTTCCCTCTACACCACACACCTTGGGGTCCTTGGCAAACTTGCTGCGGTTGCACTCAATGCCACTGTTTAGCTTTCTGACAGAGGTGTTAAAAAGCACCAGTCCCAATACCAACCCATGACAAACTATCAGCTACATAAGTTAAGGTACACTTAGACCCGATTCAGTAACTGGAAATATAATTGTCATAAATATTACTAGAATTAACAGAAGTTTAATGGTTATAATGCAGCACAAAACACTTTGTCCTATATTTAACACCATATTTCTGTTACCAAAACAAACTTAATTGTATTTTTACTGTCTCTTCCTGAAAAGAGAGCATACATGGAAAGTTTTCCTTTCTAAACTGTATAAGTAATCTAAATATATAATATAAAGAGATGATGGCCTAACCAATCAGTGACATGAACTGGTTAAAAAGTCAGCAATAAGGAATGAGATATGTAGTGTAATGTATCTTGTTGCCTAATACAACTGCAAAATACAAACCCAACCTGTCTCTTTTCCTTAAGCACATTTTTAAATACGGTCGGAAGAGTAGGACCTCTTTAAGTAGGTCCATTATACCCTCATTATCTGCATAAAATGATAGTCTGTCCTCATGTTTCCTAACTGAGATAAAATCACCTGCAGAAGCAGGAAGTTCTTTTTACCCAGCTCATCCAGTAAATTGTATTTTCAGGGAAATATATAGGACTGAATTTTCTCTCTCTCTCATCATAAACTCATCCAAAAGTGGAGATAGATTGAAAAAACCCAAAGCAACAAAACACTATTCAAGCCAGATGAATAATTGATTTTCTGATTTGTAGCAGTTCTTCCAAGAGCTGGGAAAAACTCAGCCTAGGTCAACAACAAATATATTTTTTCAACATCTTCAACAAGCTGAAAGTTTGCAGAAAGTATTTTTGTTGTAGTTTAAACTCACAAGAGCTAATGTGTTGTTAATACATCATAGAATATTACATTTTGTTCATGAATGTTTTTCAGAATTAAAGAAAACATTGGATGGAATCTCCCATAGAGTATCAGTGAGTAGAAAAATTACTCCCTTCTGCAAATTAAACAAATGCAAACACCTATTTATTTCTCCTTCTGTGTTAAATTCCTTCTTACCTGGATTCTGATAAAAACAATTTCAATTCTTTGAAATGAATTTTAGATGGTGGAAATATTGTACTTTTTCCAACAGAAAATTTTTGGGCATAGTATCTTACCCGGTTCTCTTCAGACAATTGTTGGAATATTACTGTCAAGTGCTTTTAAAAATCTGTCCAAGCATGTCAGATTGGAAGCTGTTATGGTTAGAGCACATCTGAATAGGCTGTTATTTCTGTGCCTAGTTGGAAGCAGAGGTTTGAAAATTTGGCCACAGAGATACTCATTACTTGGAAACCAGGAGACAACCAGTAAGTACACAAAACTATTGATATGAGCTGTCAGGCCATTTGAGACAGATTGCCTACATATGAAGATTTATAGTTTTTCACACATCTCTGTTGTTCTTAGCACTGTGTAATAAACAGAAAAAGAAGACATCGTCCTGCCCCTACTTTTCCTGGAAGTCTGTATTTGAAACAGCATGTCATACTCAGGGATGTCCACCTGACTACACTGCCTGTCACCTGAGAATGCTAGTAAATTTTTTATTCTGTTCTTGTTTCTAAATTTATTATAGGAACATAACTTCCAAGGGTACACTTTATTTTTGAACTGAACCTCTATTTAAAGCCCTTCTTTTCTAAATTTGATCTTCTCCTGCATCCTGGTTGAGAGTGCAGTGTACTCAAAAATGCCGAGGCATGGTAGCTTTTTCTTGTGAACTTCAGGCTAATGGATGCTGCTGCCACAATGCTATCTTTGACAGTGAATTTTCTTCTGCTGCTTATCTTTTTAATGAGCCATCTGGCAGATTTAGGATGCTAACCAATGGAGCTGTACTGTGCCGTATATTAATATGTATCTTGTGAGTCACTCAACAGGTCAGCTTTAGAAAAACAAGACTTCTTTAGCAGACTTCCACTAAAAATGCAATGTCTGGCTAATTACCAGATCCCCTCCCTGCCTAAATGTCAAAAGGGTTGAAGGGGTAATTCTTCATTAGAATAAAATAGAGGGATGAGAACGATAAGGGCTTGTGGCTATTTAAGGGAAATGGTGTTGCAATATGCCTCGGTCAGAAGAGTTACGGCCTTTCACTTTCTGCATTTCCTCAATGCAAAAACACTCATGATGGAACTCTGTGCAAGGAGTTGAAGTTGCCAAAGGGCAAACAGACTTCCTAGCTGGGGAAGGTATTGTGTACAGGCAAACACTCCTCTGAATTGTCTGTGCTATCCAGTCTTCCCTTGATTTCTCTGGCCCAGGACAGTTGCAAAAAGAGGAGCCAAGGCTCCATGTTTAGCTGCTGGGCTAACAGCAACCTCAGAGTCCAGGGAAGGAGGAGGAAGTATGCTGTAAGCAGCTGCTCTTGAATAGATGTGACTTCATGAGAGGTGCAGATTTTTTTTCTGAGAGGTGAAATTGCCTCTGTGCTCTTTCACAGAGCCAAGACTGATGTAAATACTCAGGTGATCACAGGGAAATATTTTGAGATATCTGTTTTGACTCCTGTTCCAATTGAGAAACTGGCACCAAAACCCCTGTATTTACTGATGGGAAGCAAAAGTATGAGAAGACAAATTCTAGATCCTGCCCATCCCCCTCTTGCTCTGAAAAACATTGCATCCAAATCTAGGAGGAGAAGGGCTCAATGCTCCTTCAGGATTGGGCTTCTTCTCTTTTCCACCATTCTCTTTCAAAAACACAGGATAGACAGTGGTGCTGGTACTTCTTTGCAGTGCTGGGGTTTTGCAACAGGGTCAGAATTTCCCCTGCAGAGGCACTGTCATAACCCTGGTCCTTCAGCTGGGTGAGGGCAGGAAATCCCTTTCCAACTCACGTGATGGGCCAAGGTCTGACTGCTCATGACTTGAGTCATCCTCAGGACTACAGATCATGAAATTGCACTGATGAAACTTGTATCACCAGCTGCCTCAGCAGACTTGGGTAACTGACCATGAGAATGGGGATGACTCATTCTTTTAATCTGTTTCACATTTGCAGCTGTTATCGATTGAATAATATAATACTTGCCTTCTTATCCTCCTCCCTCCAGCAAAGTGACAAACCAAGCCATTTTGTGGTGTTAAAATAACATAAATGAGGCCTTTTTGCCTCTTTTCAAGTGTTTTCTTTCCCTATTCTTCTTCCTCATGGTTTCTTCCTCTGCTCCCAACTCTCTTTACCTGTAGTTCCTGTTTTGTACCATACTTACATGCATACACATGTACATATACAAGGATTTAAATGGTTTCCTGCACTTTGTGCTTGTCCAGTGTTGGCCCATGTTCCAGGAGAACAGCAGTGCTCCCTTTTGCTCACAAGAGGCTTGAACATGGCAGTACCTTTTTGTCCACTTCTGTTTCAGTGGGTGATGATGGTAAGCATGAATTCTTGGCTGTCACACTGCCTCTAGGGAAGCATCCAAGACATCATGGAGTATGGAAATGAATGTGTTGGCATATTAAAGACCTCTATGTTAAAGGAAACTGATGGGATGGGTTTTGCCTCCAATATCAAGTGAGGGGCTCAGGACAACTTTACTTCTCCTTTGAAAACCCCCCTCTTTTCCTGTGTAAGGGTGCTAGTCAAAGTCTTTCTGGAGGTCCTTTAAATGCAAGATTCATTTTTAGAAACCTGAAAGTGTTAGCACCCTTGGGGGTGAAGAAGCCATTCAGAAGTCATATTTCCCAGCAGGCAGTACACGGTCTATAAAATCCTTCAGTGTAATAAAACCAGGTAATGGAAATACCACATTGGGCTGTCTTTTTTTTTTCATGTCAAGCAATTGCCTAATGAACAGTATCATAAACTAGCCTTCTAATGTGGGCTTTTATGCCTTCTGCATGGCTTAATTCTCATTAATTATCAACCTATGTTCTTCAGTTGCAGAGAATCTAGTACCTGGCAGCAAAGGCTCAACAGCCCTGAAGTCCTCCGGGTTGTGTTTGGCAGTCCTGAGACCCCATCTCTGCAAGTCCCCTACTCAGGCAGGCAGTATGAACAGTGTCTGTTCCTGCCTCTTTGCAGAGGGTCTATGTGGCCTCCCTGTCATGCCTGAGTCTCTCCCACCTGCTCTGCTCTGAGTGCATCTCCAGATTTTGTTGTCCACTCTGCAGCTAACCTGTCCTTTTCCGCTGACTCTCGACACAGAAGGACCTCGCCCTGAGGGCCCATCCTGCCCTGGATGCTGGACTCAACTCTCTTTTTCTTTGCATGTTTTTAGTCAATTGTTGTGGTCACCTATCCAACTTTAACGATTGTATGATTCCAAGAACAGGAGCTCCCAAAAGTTTACAAATGACAGTTCTTGTCCTACAAACCAATGTGCTGGTACATGCTAAAACCAGGTTGGTAAGTACAGAAATGAGGCAACAACAAGGAGAACGAGTTAACACGCAAACCAAGGACAGTGTAATTGTCTTTGAGTAGCTGAGGACATAACTCAAAATTTGCTTCTTTTGCCCACATCTGTGGGCAAAATCTTCTCCTGCTCTTTAATTAAATGTCACATGATTTGGTGTTGCAATAGGCAAACAAGACTGGACCAAGAGGAAATGACTTTGCAGAGGCTACTGTGCTTATCAGAGAAGTTGGCTTGTTCTACCTTTAAATGAGCTTGTGATTTATTGTGTTTATCTATCAGAAAGTAAGTTGAAGCAACTTGAAGCATTTGGCCCAGAAGATCCCCAACATATTGTACTTCCCTACAAGACATGTGCAAACATGAATGAACACTACTTAAAGCCTTCTTCCTGATCTTGTGCATTCCTGCACAGAATCGCTCTGCTTTACATGTAGTTGAACTGAATAAATGGCCTGTCTTGAATTACATCTTGGATAAACTGGGTGTGTAATGTATCCAGCCAGCTTTAGTGTTCATAACTGTCACTTGTATAACTGAGCAGTGCGTTTCTGAGGCATTGCCAGGTTCAGAGACATCTCAGAAGAACAATCTGTTCTTACAAACAAACATGAAATGTTTGTAAGGAGGAAGGCAGCAAGGAGGAGGGAAATCAGCGCTTGATAGGTATTATTGTCTGTATTTTATAAGCACTTTAGTTCTGGGGGCAAAATAATGGAAATCTATTCAGATTTGAATTGTCTTCTTCGTCTCTCCAAAGCATTCTGTGATAGTAACAAAGGACAGAAATTGTTCTATTATTCTATCCTCCTTGGATTACTTCCTGGCCTAAGACTCAGGGGAATGGAGTAGGTCACAGTCTCTATACTCTTTTCCAAAAAATGTCTCTGCTTCATAGTAGCAATGAGTAGTATCCTCTCTCTTTGCATGCACTAGATCAGAGAGTCCCTCTCTCACCTCTGCAGTAACATTGTCTGTCTCCAAGAGTGAAGGCAACAGCTCTTCAAACATTAGAAGCCACAGTCCGAGCACATCGAAATATCCGAGTAGTGGGACTGTTTGATTTGCAGTAATTTCTCCCATTCAAGCCCTAGAACAACACTCTGGCAGAAGTATACCGAAAGGCTGTACTTCAAACAAGTCACAGACCTTGACAGCATCAAAACTTGTTCCACACAGCAAATGATCTTTTCTCCTCCCAATCCTCTCTCCAGTCCCATCCTCTTTGTACAGTTCCCACAACTTTGCATTTGGTTTGACAAGATTTCTTCTTTCATTGGCTCTCAAACCACCCCAGATATTAGGAGGCAACTCAATTACTTCTTCCTTCTCTTCAGTGTGTGACCACTGAGAAGATCGCTGCAGGTCAGAACTGCATTCAGGGGTCTTTATCATATTAAA
This sequence comes from Falcunculus frontatus, assembly GCA_013398115.1. Lineage (NCBI taxonomy): Eukaryota > Metazoa > Chordata > Aves > Passeriformes > Falcunculus > Falcunculus frontatus. The sequence continues at coordinate 60,430 of VZRV01000483.1, read as the reverse complement.
CTGCCTCTCTTTCTCCTGGTGCATTGAAAAGGTCAAAAGCAGGGGTCTGTCTTTCTCCTCCCAGGAAAAGGAGCACAAGCAGAGGTCAGCCATGCACAAGGGCAAGCGAGTCTTTACATTCATTGTCATTTCCACAAAAAAATTATCATGGTGTCAGAGTTAGAGCTGGTATAATAGAGCAAATTCTGCCTTCCATTAAATAGAGCTTATTTCTGTCAGTGCTTAATTCTCAGCAAGGTTTAGTTTCCATGGAAAATGTGAGTTAAAAAAAGAGATAGATAGACAAGCAAAGAGAAAACGAGAATGTTCCTGCTTTAGGTCTGAGATCCGTACATGAATTAAGAACTGTTTATAACCTCTCATTGGTCCTTGTTCTTCAATGTATTCCAAGGTGTGTAAGCTTGTATCCATAGGCAGTACTCCAACACCCAAATGCAGACCAGATGCACTTGCATATCTTGGGATGAAAAGCTTTAAGAAGACAAAGCTAGTGATTCTGATTGGCCTGTTTTCGCCTCCTCTGTGGAGTCTGCCTGTCACTTTTTTTGCTAACGTGATCTTTTTTGCAGGACCTTTGACCTAAACTGCAGATGACTTTGTCCTTTTATTACTCAGCAGCTTAATATTTTCAGCTATGTAGCTGGTTGTCAAAAATGAGATGAACACAAGTATAGAAGAACTGAAAGATGAACACAAGTGCATGAAAGAACCATGAGAAATTTCTACCGCCTTTTTTTAAGCATTTGAGAAACAACTGTGAAGAAGGTGTAAGCCGAGCACTCCAAGTCTCACTGTTTGCCAGAGCAGTCCGGAGAAGTGACAGTGAGGACTGAGTCCATTCCATCATACAAAGCATCTGGAACTCTGATTTCACACATGATAACCATAAAGTGTGTTCTTCACCTAAAAACTCATTAGAAAGGGTGATGGGCGTGCAGGCATTCGGCATGGCAAGAAGAGATAAGGTCTATGCTCTGCGTGACAGCAGGGTGAAAGAGGAAATTCCTAAATTTGTCTCATTTTGGTGAGCGCTTTGGTTGATTTTATAGGAAAATTAACTACTTCCAAGCAAAGTTGTTTTACTGAAAAAGCTTTTCGCAGCACATGGGCCTCAGAAGCTACAGTGCAATTTCCAAAGCTTTGTAAAAGCATTTCCAAAAATGGAAAAATTAGAAGTGAGAAATTTGAAGTAGCATAAATATATATTCCATTGGAATAAATAGGTGGTATTGTTTAGCTTATTTTTCACTTCTGGTGTTTTGGTTTTTTCTAAACAAGAGATAATACCTTATTTAAAGGGATGTGCAAATTACCTGCAAAATTGGAGAGCTGGGGATGGAGAGCATTAAGAAAAGAGATCCCACAAAAGAACTTCAAGGTGTTATTCCAGTTTCTCTGACCTTCTTACTGTAATACACCACAAATAAACCCTCCTACTAAACTCAGAGTCATGTTTGAAATAATGAAGTTCATCCTAGCTCTCTCACATGTGACTGTTTAAGTGAAGGATCAAATTCCTTTGATTCCTGTATTCTTACCAGCAAGGGACTTGAAGGCCTAGACACCACCCAAATTCATCCAAATCCATCTAACTGCACATAAGACTCCTTCATGATGCTCCATCTACTTGCATTAGCATGTCCAGCATTATTCTTTAAATAGCAGGTACCAGACACAAAGAGCTTTTTTTTGTCAGAGCTTCTCAAAGTTAACACCACCTGGTGAAAAAATTCTTTGCTGTATTTGTGCTTGTAGCAACACACTTCTGCTGAAATTGAGGAAAACCTAGTTTGCTTGCAGAGTATTTTTCCTCCTATCATAATGAGAAAATCATCATCCACTGAACACTCATGGTTGTGATCATGTGGTGATCACAAAAAAAATCATGGTGTGATTTTTTGGGGTTGTCCTGTGCAGGGTTAAGAGCTGAAATCTATGATTTTTGTGGGTTTCTTCCAACTCAGGATATTCTATGATTCTAAAAATGCTTACATTTTACTTTCTTTTTGCTTCCATATTTTTGTTTTTCTCAGCAGCACAACAAAAACCAAGGTACTTGTGACAGTTCTAGTTTCCTCTGTTTTCTAGGTAATTGCTGATGTTCCTAGAAGACAGTCTATTTAATTATGTGGATCTGGCCTGATTTTGAGAAAAGTAGGGAAGGCATGAGAAAGGAGATTTTTGAGTCTTTAGCACCCTGGGAGGAGCAGATCTCAGAGATCTCCAGTGCATGAGGCTGCTTGGCAGCCATGCTGGGCTCTGCCCCGAGCCATGCCTGCACTCAGGCCATGCTGCCAGGACATGGATATCTCATCCAGATATCCAGTGATTCTGCAGGTGGAGAATAAAACAGAAATAAGTTTTTGGGGTTATTTTTGCTTTGATAACAGGTCTCTGCTCATGGCCCAAAGCAGAAGTGTTTTCATCAGATTTTTGCTAGCCTTGTGATGTCTCTTCCCTGCATGAGCTGAATGGAGTAGACAAGTCTGCCTCTCATTGATGCTGAACTGCTTGTGGCTGCATTGCAGAGATGCTTTTTCAGACAGAGAGGGAGCAATGTCAGACTGATTGTGTCTTCGATGGAGATAACTCCATGCCATATAGAAATAGCACATCCTCTATTTCTATATGGCATTTGCCAGCACTGGCCCATTTTGTAATCTTTTGTCATTCCAGCAGTCCCTGAAGGCAAATATTCCCACTGAAGCATTCCTGTCGCTGTGATCCCTCTTATACAAGTTCAAAATTTTCTCTGTGTTAAGGTACTTACTTACAGAGGTATCAGTATTAGGTTTCTTTTGATGACGTGATTAATTGTATCAGAGGAAGGCACAGGAAATGTTGGATCAGGCAAGAAAGTGAAGGTGTACAGGTTACAGCAGATTCCCAATGGAATCTTGTATACAATAGACACAGAGCCTACTAGACAAAGCAAGGCTATCCGAAATTATTGCTAGGACAAAAACAAACAGTAAAATGAGCAAAACCAAAATGTACAAAGACCTTGAGACCATGTGAATTATGAGCAACCAGATTTTCAAACAAGCTTGACTTCTCTTGTCTTTAAATCATTTGCAAACTGCTATCTGTAAACAGTTCTGTGTAAGTGCTGAATGTTAATATGTTTTTATTTAATCAAAGTCCAAAATAAACAATCAGCCTAACAACAACCAAATAAACAGTCTCCGTAGCCAGCCCCCAGGATGGGAAAATTTAGGCTGCAAAAACTGGTATCTACTGTAAAGTCTGTGGCTCAGAGCATCCCTTGTCTGTGGGGGAAAGACTGTCAGCTGTCCTCAGATCAAACCCAAGGAAAAGTTGCTTATCTCGTCTGTATCTTACACAGTGGTCAAAATACAAAGGCAGCCTTTTCCCTGAGGAGGTGCCTTGCTGGTGCCAGCACAGTCTGCCTGTGCACCACAGCTGTGACACAAAATTTGAACCATGACTATTCCATACTCTGCTCTGCTAAACCTTGGAGCACATAGCAGGAACATCCCAGAGATGTCACTGCAAGATGCAGGCTGAGCTGTGGGGGTTTTAGCTAACTACAAGGCCATGCTGGGCTTCTAATACAACAAACAATCTAAGCAGAGGAGGGAAATAAAATAGAGATGTCAGTGTCTGTGTAAACACATAGTGAATGATATTACATTTGTGGCTCATTCTACTTATTCAAGACCTAATAAATGAGGAATTTGAAGATTTGCAGGGGGAAGATTAAAGCAGCGGTGATAGGGAAGTCATTCTTGCAAAAGTTAGTATACGTGCATTTGGCAACGATTTATGGTTTAATTGTGTTCAAAGTTGTCGAATAAGTTAATTTAAAAAGATGGTAGTACCTCCTATTTCATAATTACACATTTGCAGTCAGAGTGGGGTTTAAGGAAAGGACTGAAATGACACAGAGGATCAGCCTTCTTCTTTCCAGAAGAACTAGGGCACCTCTGAAAAGCTGTGCATTCAAAAAAGGACAAAGTGAAGAAAATATGAAAGTTCCCTTTGGGCAACAGGTCAAATGGACAGTGGAGACTGAGGTCATGACAGAGTGGTATAGATACACATAATGACAGAGGAACTGGCAGAGGTCTTGCCCAATGAATGGTATTAAAGATAATTCCTGAAAATTTGAACTCAGGAAGCCAGGTGAGGTTCACAAAAAGGAGGTTTATTTGCTCAGAAAGACAAGGCTGGAAAATGATCTCAGAAACTTCTTTATATGTCTGATGTCTGATATGTTTTTTAGATTCCCAGCAGAATGCTGTAGTGGGCATGTGTGAAGATGAAGATCTGAAAGTTTCAGAAATATGAACAGAAGAAGAGAGCTGAATGCTGATGATGGTACGTAGGAGTGAGCATCAGCACTTTCACACTGCTTAGATGTTAAAGTGAGTGGAAGGAACATTGTGAATCTATCAAGAGATAAAGAGTAGGAACAGAGAAAAATTAAGAGGGAAGTGAAAGGACTGAGTTTTGACAGTACTAGGTCATATCTTCAAAGCATGTTTAATGGTGAAACTTCACTGATGTCAGCTGAACTCAACTAATTTCCCAGAAACTGAGGATCTTAGAGGACCTGAAAGAGATATAGGCTAGAAAGTGGGGACTGTAAGGAGACACAGCAGCTGGATTAGCTTGCTGAGGGGAGCAAGCTATTCTAGAGGTATTCAGAGGTATTAAAGAACAGGTTAGACAAAATAGTGCCAGGATTGACAGACTTGGGTGTGAGAACACAACAGCTCAGTTTAGCACTGATGGCCTGATTCCTGTTCTTTCCAAGCACAGCAAGGATGATTTATGTCAAGGCAGACTAAAGCCAGTATTCTGAAAAAAATTGTTCTCTCCTATGGACCTTGACCTGTGAAAATCTACTCTCTTGCCTTCATTTTCTTCCATAGCAACTTAAGAGCTGGCAATAAAACCCCTTCCTTTCATTTGGCACTAAAATCTTCTTTCAAACAAAGAAAATCTAGATGAATTAGGCTGCTACCAACTCAAAACAATTTCATGTGGTTGGGAAGTCACATCTGAAAATGACTGGAAAAGCAAATGTGATGGAGATGAGAACAATAGCAACATTCAGATGGAAGTCCAGCAGTTCCATCTCTGATAAAAACAGGTTTTGTGAAGGGCTTTTTTCAAAGCTACACAAACACATACACACAGAAACACATCATTTAGAGGTAGCACTAACATTCAAGTGGAACAGGTTTTTTATAAAATGCAAGGAATTTGTATTGCTTCAGAGAAATCCAGGGGCTTTTTATAAACTAGGAGAAAGACAGATGCTTTTCTCTGAGAAGGTCTCTTTTCCCTGAATGATGGTTCCAATTGAATTGTGAGGACTAGAGGGGAAACAGGAAAGCATAATATTTTTTATAGACATGCACAAGTTCAGTCGCATGAAATGCAGAATAGGTAGTTGGATTGCAAGCATAATTGTGTCCCAGTTCTGACAAAAAATATTTGTACCAAGTTGTCAGAGTATAAAATACATACCCTGCAGAAAAAGTCTTACCAAGGACAGTTAAGGGAGATGTTGAGGATGTAACACGGAACAAAAGGAAAACAGCCAGTTTTCTGAATTGGTTTATTGTATTTTAATGCATATACTTCCAGGGATCCTGATCATACAGACCTGGATTTACCGTGTATTTTCTTCATCATAAAAAATCCACAACATACAATGAGGCACAAAGGCTTGAGCCACACATGTCAGATCAGGATCAAACATTCCACAAAACTCCAGGGTTTTTCAGATCCAAGGTTTTGCTCTTTCTGATTTCATATAGAATAGGTGGTTTTGTGCTTCAGGTATGATCTTCTTCACCTACAGGGAAATCTTTGGCTTAGTGGTTTTCCTGTGATATCTTTCTTCAAGATACCACTAAAATAAAGTAATGGAAGCTGGTATGTATCAGAGATAAAAGAAGACATAAAATTGTAGCAGATAACTAGAGACAAAATATTGATTTCAGACTGAACTTTACCAGTGCTTACAATTCAAACTTTCATTACCAATACTGGTTTTGTCTGAAAAATTTCAGAAGCTTTATTCTGACAAGGCCTAATCTGGGAGAAAGTGGAAAGGATAACTACACATATGAGTAGATGGGACTCCAACACGTCAAGAAAATGCATTCTCCTGATTGAGCAACGGAGTGAACAGTCAAGCGCTTTAGACAGCCTGAAGGAAAAATAAGGGAATTAAGTAGCAATCTGTGAGTGTTCTGAGGAGGAACAGGGAAGCCCTGGGCTCCATGTAGCTCTTGGCTATCAGGAGTTTTCCAGAAAACTCTTTTGACTGGGCAGAGGCCTTTCCTTTGGGTAGTATGTCCCACAGCTGGAACACAGATGCTGGTGCATGCTACCCCCCTTTCTGTCTTTCCCCTTGCTCAGATTGCAGGTGCTGAAGGTCCTGGCTCTCTTGCCTCTGATTATGCTGCCAGCCCACTCCTCTGTGGTGTGGAGCCCAGCTGGCAAGGCCAGAAGCCACGTGCCCATCCCACGTAGACCTTTCTCACCAGCATCAGTAAAGAGAATCCATAGTTCCTTCACACGCCCTTGTTCCCCTGAGGAGCCTCAGGACCTCCCTCTGCAGGGCTTTTTCTGTGCTCTGAGAAGCTTGAGATCCTCACTTAAGCTGGGCAGCTTCCTTCTTAGCCACAGTCCCCTACATGGTTTTAAATTGAGAGAGGACAAAACAGCATTCAAAAAGGCTGGCTAGTGCAGGAAATGACCATTTCTCCCAGATGAGAGCCCTGACCTCTCCAAACAGCACTGAGAAGTGAGATGAGCACAACCTATCCTCCAAGGGTGACACCTGGGGTTCTCCTCCACCTCAGACACATATCCAAGTATGTTCAGCATTCATTGCTACAATGCAGTGGGCTTAAGTGCGCGGTGAGGAAAAAGGTTTGTGTTGATTCCCTTTTCTATGCAACCCATTTCTTTTCCCTGCTTGTGATCTCCCCTAGTGCTGGGTCAAATCCCTACCACATGCTTCTTGCAACCAGCACAAATCAACCAATGTGGAAGGAATGCTAAATATCAGTAGGGCTTCTAGGCTAACAGCTCATGCAGAAAGTAATAAAAAACCAATTAAAACAATGAAAAAAAAAAAGAGATTCCCTGCCTTTAGTAGAGTGTTACTCAGTCATAAGCTATGTACTTTTGAGCTTCTTTTGCCCCCCTGCCAAGACTCTAAAAGAGAGAAAATCAGGACAGATACATGAAAAGAAGAATAAAGAATAATATATAGAAAAGGAAAAAAAAAAATCATATCTGAGTTTGACGATAGGCCCCTCCACTGCTGTTTACCTGTCTGATGTTTTCCCAGTGATGGCAGCACAAGCTATGTGCTTAAACTGTATTTAAAAAAATTGATAACTCCAGAGCATCTCCATTTTCTGCCCTTGCCTTGTCCTGTTGTGTAACTGTGTGTCAGGCCAGGAGCCAGAGCTGATGTCACATTGCAGAGGACTGCCCTGGGTCTTGCATAACCTTAATAGGACAGCCACTTGGAAAGTGTTTATGTGCCATTATGTGCCATTGCTTTTCTAACTACTGCATTAGGAGACCAGAGTCATTACAGACCAGGCAGAAATATTAATTGCATTTGCATCATTGATGTCGACCATGAGGCATTTCAGTAGGCTCTGATATTTCAGGTCCTGTTGCCATCCCAGTAGGAGCAAAACTCTAGCTGTGCCAAGTGGTTGTAACTGACTGCAGTGCTATTGCATTTTATCCCAGAAGGGTTTTGTTACCTCAAAACGGTTTGTGGTTACTCCATGGGATATCATCAGAAAGATGCCCATCACGCTGCAGATGAGTTCAGGGTCTGTGCCCAGCATCATACGGTTCACGTCTCTGAATAACAGCATTCCTGTTTGCTTGCGGTGTGCTGCTTATTGGGCCCAAAACATCTAACATGATTTTTAGATAGGTGGTAGCAGACTTTGAAAATGGAAGTGTGAGGGAACTAGGGATAGAGCTAAATGCATGCTGCTCTGCTTGAAAAGTGTGTCCTTTTTGTCCATATTCCTACTGTGACACTTCTTGCTGGACACTGACCCACTCTGCTGCCCTGTAGCAGGCAGAGGCTGGGTAGACACTGGCCCTAGCACATGCTGCTTTCCTCACCTCACTGCTGGGATGAGTCGTGAAGCAAACTAAGATTATTAACTCCTGATGCTATTTAAGAGCTGCCCGCCTTTATCTGCCATTTGCACTGCCCTTCCTACCAAAAGGAAGGATTAAGGACCTGGTCGTGGAAATGAAACACCTCAGGTGGCTCTGCTAATCCTGCAACATGGAAGGTGACACGCACATCTGCTTTCAGAGTGGCTGCTACCTTCCTGGCCTCTATTAGTTTTGTGGTGATTGGACACGCACCTTCTCATGTGTTTGGGGAAGGAAGGACACTACTCAGAGGAAAAAAAATAAAAGGAAGCGGAAGGAAATGTAATGGAGAGAATTTCCCACCAACTGAGATGAGGCTCAAGCTGCTGCATTTTTCACTACCATTAAATCTACTTGTACAGGTAGAAATGAACTCACTCTAAATAGTACCAAGAGAAGAATGACTGCCTGTTTTTCTTCTAAGTGTCCCTTCTTATTTAGAAGTGATGATGTTAATTTTAGAGTATTAAACAAGATGTAAAAATTTTCTGTCTCATTCTCTTCCTGTATTGTATCTAAACATTTTTAGAGATGACAGCTACCAGCATTCATAAAGTGAAGATTTGTTTTGGTAAATTTGTTCCTACCATAATTATGCTGACAAGTTCTCAAAAGAAAGATCTCTCCTAAAAACTTTGAGTGAGATGCTTTGATTGTACTTTTAGGCTGAAAGGAATTCTGTTTTGCTGCAGAAATCTTTCACATACTGCACGCTGTTGCCATTCTGCTTCCATATGGTCCCAGGAAATCTCACTTTCTCAGGAGAGTAAGTTGGGGGAAAGAAGATGTTAGGCAATGCATTATCCAGCATGTCCCCCCCACTTTCTGTTTTCTGGCCAGAATGTTTCCGCTTTGGCAAGGGCAAAGAAAATGCTTTTAACATGAATTATCATACTCTAAGGAATCAGTTCACAGAAGACCAGTTTGCCCCATGGATCCGGCTCATTTTATAACCATTTTGGTCACTATAAAAGGTCATACTACCAAAGAAAGCCAAAGAAACCTGGAATAGCTTTGGCTTGAAGAGTTCTTCCTTTAACTGGTTACCCACAATGGTGTACAGGATTTATAGGGCATTAAGTATCCAAACAAAGTACTCCAGGCTCAGTAATTTTCAAATAGCAGCTGATTTTAATTTTTTCTTTGGCATTTATACACACATCCTATTGCAAGCTTGATTAATTTCTTTTTGTGCTGGAAAAAATGTTAAAGCTGGAATGGGAAGTCAAGAAAGTGGGAATTCATACATTGAATGCATATGTGGCTTAGTGGTATGTGCCATGTGTACACATCACTTACTGAGGAAGTTAAATCACTTTTGGATGCAAATTTCATCAATTGCTTCCAAAACTCCATCAACTTCCAAACTTTGAAGTTACATTCTCCGCAACCTGTTATTGAAATATTTCTTGCCAGCTCAAAGCAAGCACCATTTTCTGAAGCAGAGATTTTCCTTCTTTTGCTCTGCAGGCTGCAAAGTGATGCTCTTTACTTGCACTTACAGACTGTCTCCCACAAACTGGAACTGTCTTCTCTCTGTTAAGAATACAGTATCTCTTGTGCATTGAAGGGGTTTTTTTTGTTTTTAACTTCTCATACTTCCTTCACCACCGATGATAAAAATCAATGCAGTTCTTCTGTGCACAAACAGGACCTCATTCATTTACACAGTTATTAGGGAAGCCTCAGAGTTGTGGACATGCACACAAGTCTGTTAGTCTCAGCAAACTACTGTTCCTTTGTGGTGGGTGCCTAACACAGTACTGACACAGAATTTACATGACAAAGAAATTAAAAAGCATCTTTAGCTCTGACTTCCAGATGACTGAAGAACGAGTTTCAATAAAAGGAGTTATGACTCATGCATCAGTTTGCAAAAGTGCCTCCTGTCACTGGGAAGAATAGCTTTCTGTTTGCTCCTTTCAGGCTGTTTCCTTACAGTGGGGGACAGGCTGGGTAGTGGTCTCTCTGCACTGGGAAGGTGTGACTCCCCACTCACTGAATGTGCTGTTTCAGATGTGGGCATGCTGCAGTTGCTCCGGCCACTGGCGGTTCCTTGGTTCCCCTGGGCCTCATGCCATCCACACAAACAACCTTCAGAAGGTGCTTGGTGGGGTCAGGTGGGCCCCTGTGTCGGCACTGTCTGGGAGGGCACTCAGCACATCAGCGGCCTCTTCTTTACAGCTTGCTGAGCTTGGTGACCTCCTCAGCACATAAGAAGTGCTTTTGCAGAGACATGGCTTCCACAAACAGCTCAGTTAGTGAGGGGAATAATTTAAAACCTTACGTCCCCTTCCTGTGTTGGTGCCTCTCTGGCTGTGTCCAGCCTCCCTTGCCCCCTGCCTCCATAGCTCTTGCCAAACATTCAGGGTTTTTAGTGCATTTCCCCTTGTTCCCAATATAAAAAAACCATACAGCTGATGCAAATACTGCCTCTCTGGGGGAACTGGTCTTTGGGGGGCAATCATTGTCGCTGCAACCTTCCCAATGGAGATTAATTTTGTGCTCGCGATTAAGCAATTATGTATTACCAGGAACAAAGTAAATCAACCCTTTTATCTCTGCTAACAGGATATTTCCTGTGAGCCTTTCTGCCAAAAGAACACAGGGGAAAGATGGGACGATTCTGCATGTTACGTAAGCGTGTTTATTTCAGGAGCTCGCAGCACTGTGTTTTGGACAAAGCCACCTCTGCTCCAGCTCCAGCTCCATCTCCAGCACGGCCACCCAGCTCTGGCCCCATGGCTGGGGCACCAGACCTGCACGGCAGCCAGTGCTGGGTGACTGTCTACCACAGCTCTCAAGCCCCATTCAGAAGCAGGGAAATAAATTTCAAAGATGAATTGCAGATGAAGTTCCTTGGGCTCAGTGGAATGGTCACCCTGTCTGAAAGCACTGGGCTTGCAGAGAGGGGGATCTTGGAGCTGTGTGAGCTTTGCTGTGCAGATAAAAGAGAAAAGAGGCCACCCAGGCTCTCGCCTGCTCTGTGTTCAATTAGCTTTTTCACTGATGGGCTAACGCTGCAGAATGGATTTTCCCACTGATCGATCTCTTAATGTAAATGAGTTATGGTTTTAAACTCAAACCATACATACTTCTTTTGTCCCCTTGGAACTGTTCTTCCCTCGTATTCTGTTCAGAGTGTACTTTTCCTCCAGCGAGTATTTGCAACACTATTGCACTTGAGGGCCTACATTATACTTATTTCTAAAATCAGCTCTGAGGTGGCCATTTGCCTCAAAATGTCTGTATTTATTATTTTTCCTGTCTCTTCTCTCGTACTGTTTGAAATGACTCTGAAGAGCTGACCCATGCAGCTCCTTCACCCAGGCTTTTACAAAGGAATAAATAATATATGATATGTGTGACATTTTTCCATGTATGTCTACAGAGGCATGATTTGCCAGTAATGCTTTGAGCAAACCGAGATTCATTCAGGCATTATAAAATCTACCTTCAAAAAGAGATTGCCCTTTTCAAACACAATATATGCCTCTCTTTTGGAATATTTCTCTTTTTTGTGATTCACATGTTCTCTATTAACTTTTCAGACCTTGATAAGGAACTTTACCTTCTGTACCTGCAGCAATAACTATTTAGCGCCTAGTGGCTCACTTCTCCAGAGCCAAACTGTCACCTGAAAAATCTTTGGGATCTGTAACAGAAAAAATCCAATAATAGAGTAGAAAGCAGAATAAGCTTTAATGAAATTATGCCCACTTTCCAAAACAGAATGGATCAGTACTTTAGAACCTGAAATTTTACCCTCATAGTCTAATTCCTGTGTGCTTAGAGAAACAGAAGCAGATAGAAAAAAATGCTAGAAAGGCATTGCTTCTGAGTAATATTAAAATTGCCATCTTAAAAAAAAAAAAATTACAAATAAAACTTTTAAAACTTGCTGTTGTTGAACATAAAATTGAATTTTTCCTTAGCCAAGTATGGTATTCCAGAACACTGCTATTTAACATCTAATCACATTAAAATAGGAACCTCATAATACATATTTATGAAGACAGTAGCTCATGAATTTTGAGATTATTTCTATTAAAAGCAACATAATAACTCTGTCACTTTTTGTTTCTGTATGAAATCTGGCAAGAAAGTCCCTCAGGTAGAACTGAAGATATTGTGAAGTCTTGCAGTCAGGAATAAGTCCAATTGCATTTGGGTATACAGGTTCGAAAATAACAGTTTGGATTCTTAGATTAAAATTATCCTTTGATGAACTGAGCATCTACTTATGATAATTTGTACCTTGTTTTTCTTTTTCATGGCCATAGAAGGTGACTGGAAATAACCCCAAATCACTGAAACGGTGGATAGTTCTGGAGTGATCTGGCATAAATCTGTGGTGCCACAGCCTGAAGTGGGAACTGATTTGCAATGCAGCCTGTGGGTTATTCCGGGTATTGGTGGTCACAGGCAGTGTTGTCTCCCCTGTTCAGAGTGGACTGTATCTCCCATGTAGCCTTTCCCATCACACCTGGGGGTACTGACTCTTCAAGACACGACTTAGACCTTCTGGAGGCTTGGGGGGATAAGAGTCAGTAATCTCATGCTCATTTAGGTCATCAGTGTTCTGCCTGAAACAAAGAGCACTACAAATTAAGGATGGAAAATTCTTTAGCATGATCCTAAAATTTCTTATGATAGAAACGATTGGCCTTTGGTTAAAAATACCAGGCTGGCCAGATGGCACTTCCAAAGGCCTCTGGGGAGATTTGAGATAGATGCATGATGACCAAAATCAGAAGAGGCGCAGTGGAAGATGCTCTGCCAGTGGTGTTCCATGGCCCCATGGGGCAGAAGGCCGATGTGTGTGTCCATGCAAAGAGGGTTGAGAGCTGACATTTCCCGTCCAGAACCCTCTTCCACCCCATGCCTAGTCCTCCTGGAGCTCAGTGTGAGCTTAATTGAAATAAATCTAGTATGAGGGACTGGGGAGAACAAGGGAGCAGAAAGCTAGGAAAGTGGATATTTCTCTTTTGACCATGCAGCAGGACAGTCCTTGTGTCATATGTCCTTTTGTCCCAGAGCTCACCCACCTCTCACCGATGCTGTCCACCCCCAGCCTCCTGCCAGTGTTTCAATTCAGTGCCCCCTCCTGCTCCCCTGGCCCTTGAGAACTAAGTCTGTGGCTCCTCTGCAGCAACTGGATGGGGTCCCAGGATCTCATGGACATCCCTGCTCCTCCTCAGTGACACGCAGGGGGTTGAAAAATCATAGGAGCTGAAGAGTCAGCTTCCAAAGTGCTGAGTTGTTTGATTTTCTTTTACAGAAGTGGTCATTCCCATGGCTTCAGTTTGTTCCACAGCCCAAAATAGCAGTAAGGCATGCTCACTGTGTATGTGGTGGAACGACATCCCACCCTGCCTGCATGCAGACCAATAATCTTTTCTGCAGAACAAGGATGCTTGAAAACATTGCCACAAATTGCAACAGCTGTCTCTGCTCAGCATCCACAGAGGTGAGGCCAATTTTGTGCTCCCAAATGAGGATTTTTACCAAATGCAGTGTTAGATCAAGAACTGTGTGTGCAGGAGCCCCACGATATTGCTACTTTAATCAATAGAGTGTGACCAAAAAATCATCTGAAAGCCATCAACTTCTCCATATAGAGGCCTTTGTAGACCAGTTACTTTTCATTATCCCAAATTTCAGAGCCTGTCATCGTTTATCTATTTGCCCTTTGGACTGCAGATGAAAAATCTGCACTGTTTACAAACTACTGGACATGCAGTTTCTCATCTAAACACAGAAAACCGCAGTACTTTGAGTGTCTCAAGGCTGTTCACTTGCCCTTTGGAGGCATTTATTGAATCTTGTAATTTCTCTCTGTTTCCTCCCTCTTACAGTTTGGACTCAAATACTTCCTCTAATACAAATACATAAAGAAATTTAGTTCTCCTAATGTCTGGTAGCAGAAAAATCAACATATGAGGGAGAAGTCTGAAGAGAACAGAAGAACAAAACCTCAGCATTTTACAACAAAGACATAATTACAACTGACTATTTTTTACTGTAGACAGTAATGTTTCCAAAAATCAAAAGACAGTTGCAAATTTCCTTGGTCCCTTCAAGATAAGAAAAAGAATTACAAACACTTCAGTGAAGAATGATAATGAAATTAGGCAGTTATCAAGAACATGTAATTGAAAATGATCAAGAAAACACACTTAGAGGGACAGGAGTTCAAGTAAGCTTCTTGCATGATAAAAGTTTAGTGTTCTTAACTATGAGCTGCAGTATCTGTAAGTTGTTGACCATTAATACTAGGAAAACTTACTGTTTATTACTCACTCTCCCATCACTCACACAGCGCATTATCCTGTAGCACCACAAAATGAACACGCCAGATTTTCTCACGATTGGTTATGTGTACATCCCAGCTGGTTCAACATCTATGAGGAGGGCAGTCATGGTCAGAATTAGGCCTTGCAGAAATTATTTTTACACTTTTTTCCCTAGACTTATTCTTCCCCAATTTCTATCTCTTCTAGTTTTATACAGACACCACCAGCATGCCATATGTTCAGTAGTTCAAAGATCATGAAGAAAGGGTATCTGAGTTTTACAATACATATGTTTTTTCTGCACTCAGAGTCCCTTTTGGGGAAAGCCACCTGTCCTGCCCACCTAGAGAACAGAAGGGGTAGGTTTCTCATGAGAGTTTCCTTGCATACTCCCTGTCTGGAAGTAAATAAGTCAAAATAGGACATTTTTGCTTGAGACTGGATCAACACAATAATTTTATGTTTTGTAAAAGGATAATGCAACTGCTTCCACCTAAGCAGTGATGTCCTGGTAATTTTAATATTTCATCAGAAGGGAGTACTTGACTTCTAAGGCTCTGATGAGGTAGATTTTCCTGAGCACCAATTATTATTATATATAATTATTATTATTATTATATATAAATGTAATTTCCTGAGCAACCATGATTACAGAAATGCCAGCAAAGGCCAAAATCAAAGCCGCATCTCTTCTGTCATGCCACTGTGAGAGAAGAGTAGTCTTGGCATGGCTTTCCCCCGTTAGGGGATGGCCAAGGAGGGAAGTTATGGCAAGGTCCAAAGTGCACCTTGCACTGCCTTTCTTCTATGGTCAGGCTTGTGCTAAGACAGTTTACAGCCTTCAGGAAGGACTATGCACAATTATGTGAAGGAGTCAAGGCTCACTCACTTGAGGTCACAGATTGAAAGACACTTATAAAGAAAGCAGGAATGTTTTGTGTCAGATATTCTGAATAATTTTATTTAGCTCAAGCATTTGAACAAAATATATCACTGTTTTGGCACTTCCAATATCATCAATAAATTTTTATTTTGACTTCTTGTCCAGATGGAGTACCAAACCTGCCATGTCTAAGAAGATCTGATTTTGGCCATCCCTACTGAATACAGCATTTGATGGGAATAAATAAGGTAATCTTTCAGCTACCCCAAGAGACCGTAGTTCCTTTGTGACTGATCTCTGTGGCAATATTCCACATGTATGAGCTCTGGACTTTCTGCTTGTTGAGCAGTCCAGAGTTTTCATATACAATCATTTTCCCATGCCAAAAACACATGCTAGGACCCTTCTCTCTGCACCATATTTCCGCCTGCAGCTGCAATCTTCCTAGCTGGGGTCCCATTGCCTTTGTACACAGGCAGAGGAATAGGGGGATAAGGAATGTGCAACTGCCACAGATCCCTGACTGTGATGGTTTTTATTGAGCTCTCTCCATCACTTTTATAACACCTTTATAGACTGTTACATAGCCAGATAAACATGAGCTCCTTTACTCCAATCACCAGCATCGCAAAGTCTCTCCCTCAAAAAGAGTCATTTGACAGTTAAAAAAATGACAAAGATGCACAACCTCATCACAGAGTCAAGATTTACTGTTGCTGCTGCTGAAGAGCTGTGTGAGAAAAGTAGTCTGGTGCCCTGGAGTTCAAATCTACAGCAGTGCATTCAAGATGTCTGAGCCCTTGAGAGCATTTGCTGGTGTAGTGAATTAAATTTAGAGCTGTGCAAATCCGGCTTTGGATTTAGATTTGTGAGATTCACCTTTGACCTGGCTTTGGATAGAGATTTACATGCCTGTCTTGTTCAAATATGTGGGCAGTGTGCTTTTTGTGCTACTTTTCAAGATAAAGGGAAAGGGCATAATTTCTACAGAGAATACTTTACCTACTGGTCCAAATTCAGGTTACGGCATCTACTTATGTCTGTATCTATGTCTGTGTTTCTTTTCTACAAAGTCAGGCTTTAAGGTGGCTGTGATAAGAAAAATTTCAATTTAATAGTCTTGATGAAAAGAGCAAACTTGGAGGATACCATCAAATATTGACAAGTTCTAGACAAAGATCTGAGTAACTGGATTAATGTATAGACTTTATGCAAACCATAATAGACAGTTTTTCAGACAGAAAGATACACACGGCTTGTTAGGGAAGGTTAGGTCTCCACTGTGTTGTCTTTTGGGTTTCCTATTTCTTTAATGAGGATAGGGGAAAGTAAAACTGAGGAGAGAGTTTCTGGATGTCCAGAAAGATTCTGGAAAACACTGCGTCAAGAAAGACTGGATTAGTTTAGCTGAACTTTTAATTGCTGAACCAAACCCAAGCTTGTGACAATAGATGTCCTTACCCACCAGATGAAACTGAAGAACCTCTCTGTGAGGACTCCATGTGGCCATCACCCTCCAGCCAGCCCCTCCTCCCTCTAATTAGCACCCACACATGGGCATCAGTGTCAAAAGCTACACCTTCTTTCCTAATCTGGTTTCAAAATACTCCACCATCTCAGCTGTCCAGACTTCCTGTACTAATGGTTGCCATGACAGGAATTTTCTCTTTAATCCCTTTTTGGGGACACCCTTTCATCTACAGCAGTGATTACACTGGTCACAGCTTCCTGCTGAGCCCTGTCTGTCTGCTAAAAGGAAAACGGAAATAAAAACGGAAAGCCAGCCGAGGTCCTCCCTTTATTCAATACAGAGTAACACTATACACACGCAATAAATAAAATAAGTAAGATTAAATAACGTAAAACTAAAATAAAAAGCTAGAAGCTATTTCTGCCCTTGTAAAAAAAAAAAAAGAGAATAGTAAAAAATGTAGTTTTTCAGATCCTATCTGGTTCAGAGACTGCAAACAATAAATTAATCTCATTGAATCTTACAGAAGAATTCATCTTCTTGAATCTTAGATGAGTGAAGATGAATTAGCAGCCTGTGCTGCTTGATTTGAGGAGAAATCCCTTGAGGCAAAACCTAGAAAGGGCATCCACTGATTGCAAATTTCTCAGACACTAGGAGTTAAAAAGCACCCTTTGGGTGCCTAGGAGCATCCCTTGGAGCATACCAGAGCCCATCTGCCCCCAGCACCATATAGTTTGTGCCTACTCTGGCAGCCTGACCCCCCTCCAGCCACAGGATGAGGAGTCAGCATGGCACCAGAGCTCCCTAAGCATGCAGACACATCCCTTGCACCACCACTGTGACCTTTTTTAGGACTCACCTGCCAGTGACTCAGTCTGCATCGAGATCCTGAGCACTGTCAGGTCCCAGCAGCTTTGCAGCTGTGCTAAGCAGGACCAGGCACTTACAGAAGGTGAAGGGGACCAAACATTGTCCATGTCTTTGTCTGCTCAACCACCACAGCCCCAGCAGATGGGCCTTTCACCCCTCCTCAGTCTGTCTTCTCTGTTGTTGCTTTGCCTACGCATCGTTACACAGTTGTTACATTAAAACACCGTAATTACAGTCCCCAGGTCAAGCTGCAGTTAAACAAAAACCACTGCAGGAATGGCCAGGTTTCCCAGTGGCACTTTCCCTTGCCACTGTGAATCCGCATATCTTGGGGAAACGCAGACGAAGGTGGTAATTAAGAGCCTAGAGATACAAACAGACATTCTGGTAGCTTTGTCAGAGCTAGAGAACTCTATAAATCCACTTTAGCTGAATATCTGGTCCTGTTTCAGCCGGGAAACAAGACAGGAAAAGGGATATACAAAAAAGCGTGTGAAAAGAGCAGCACATTGAAATCATGGCCTTTTTTCACCTATGCACGCAAAGGGACAGTGCCAAACTTGAGACCATGTTCCCCTACCTCTTTCTCCCTTCCCCAAAGCTGATGTGAGAGTGTGTCCCACAGCCTCAGGTAGGAATGTAGACCTGGAAAGGAAAGGGAAAGCGTTCACTGGGCTGGTCCAAATAGAACACTGGAAGAGATGTCAACACTCTCTGTGATTCCCAGACCTTATACACTCAGAGGGGCACACACAGAGTTGTAGGTAGGAAGATAGCTTCTGGCAAGCTGAAGGCTTCAGATGTCTGTCTCAGGTTCCTAATTCTACCAAAAACACTGCTGCTTTAAAGTCAGCTTCTTCTATTTTGCTGCTCCCTTCCCCTGATTTTTTCCTCCCCTTCTTGTTCATGTAAACACCATACCAAGGGAGGAGGAAAAGGCTTGCACAAGGTGGTCACTGCAGCTCAATCCTCTGTGGAGTGAGGATTTCCTTTTGTCCTTCTCTTCCACCAGCCGTGTGTTTCTCTGACAATTTGCATGCCCAGGGGTGTGCCCAAGCTGAGCAGCATAAAAGAAAGCTCACACGGAAATGTCCTAATCAAGCTTGTTGGAAAGAGAACTCAGAGCCGAGGATGATGTAGTGCATATATAACTTGTGGAACTGAATAAAAAAAGAAGAATGAGTTTTGGATATCTTGATCCCCAGCTAAAATGACAAGAGTAATATGAAATTAAGCAACAACTGTGAAAACGAGAGGAAGCAAAGTACATTTTCCTTTCTTCCTGACAGACTCAGTTTTGGACGCTTTGGTGACGGTCTATTAATTTTTTGTGTGTGTGTTTTGGCATCAGAAACATTGTGAACATGTATTCTGCTGAATCTTAAAGCATAGTTTTAATGTTAAAAAGTCAAGGGCAACAGACAACTGTAAAAATATAGATATTTTAAAACTTCCCTAAATTTCAAGCTATTACTATGCCCATCTGGATTACACACAATGAAGCAGAAAAGCAGGCACTCATCATCGCACATCCATGCTGGTCGAATCATCTTGCTAGAGGGATCTTCTGGGGAGTACTATGGATTTACAAAAGACAGGTCAGACACAGTGGCTCTGCTGGGTTTTGGACTGCCAGTCAGCCACCTCCTTCCTTTACCAAGGGCCAAACATTCTCTTTTTTTGACATACTATAGTCAAAGCTTAAATAAGTTCACCAAGAGCTCACTCTTTACTCCCTGAGGTTTTTACTGGGAGCTTGATCTGCTCCAGATGGGCTTCCCCTGAGCTCCTTTTCCTTTGCTTTTCTTTGGATCAGGCATCGTACAGGCTCTCAGAGTTTGCCTCCCTCTCTGCATTCATCTTGTGGCTCACTGAGTGGGCATAAGTTCTAATGTCTGTGCTCCTTTGTTTCTTTGTTTGCTCTGCTGATCTGTACATGACTTTCCCTTGCTTTCTGAAGCATTTTCCTCTGCCCCCTCAAAGCCTGCCTGCTGAGCTGATGCCAGCAGCTGTGGAGCTCAGTCACCACACCCCCTCATTCCCATGTGGTGCAGAAAATGGCGAGTCTGAGGCAGTAATGGGGTAGCAGTGGGGCCATGGTCTGCTGCTGAGGCTGTTGTGGGCTGGGAGGGCACACCATTGCCACGGCTGAGGTGCGCTGCCAGCACTGTGCCTGGAGCCACAGATGGCACAGCCCAATGTGAGGGTCCCAGCACAGCCTTCCCCCAAGTGCCATGGAGGGACCACTGTACCTATGCTGAGCAAAGAAAAAAGCCTGAATGGCTCAGGATAGCACTCTTCCAGAGAGCTATCTTTATCCAAAATACTGCATAGAGAAGCAATGCAGCCTTTTACATATGCTGCAGAACTACCCAAAGACCTCACTCAAGTTCAGACTGATCCTTGCCATGGTTCACTAGTGTTCTGAGGGCAGCAGTGAATGGCCTTGCTGTCAAACACACCTTCCACAGGCCCACCTTTATTTGCTGTTTTGCTTGGTAGTCTGACATCTCTTCCTGGCTGCACTTAGACATGTTTGTAAAGGCTGATCACTTTTATGTCCTGTCTTCTGCTCTTGATACGGAACAACTTGGCCTGTTTACCTCACAGAAAAACCTGGGGAGGATAATTTGCACACAGAGACCACTGTGAACAAAGAGGCAGAGATCAGAGCTTCTGTGGGGAAACAGTGGTGCCTTGTATCATATTCTTCAAGTTCTTAAATTAATTAATTTATGACCACAAATGACACAAAACCAGAAATTTACAAGAATGACTAGAACTAAAAGGACCGTGTTTTTTTCCACTCGATACCCCAAAATAAGGTAGGTACTTTGTCATTCACCAATGGCCAGCTTCAAGGTCGTCACCAATGTCTGCTGGGCAGCACAAGAAGGCATGCTGCTGTGGGCAGAGGTGGGCAGCTCCAAAAAGAACTTCCCTTCCCCTAGGCCAGGTGGGACTCTCCACTCAAGATGCACAGCTGACTTTTCTGGGGCTGAAGTCCACCACAGAGGACTTTTAGAAGGATGCACAGCTTCCTCCAGGTGCCATTACTGCAGGGAGTTTGCACAGAAGTCGGCTTTCGCTTCAGCAAGCAAAGGCAGGAAAACAACTCTCAAAGTAGAAATATAGTCAGGAGTAGATACAAATAATTTCCAGTTTGGGCAGTGCTTTGTTTACCTATTTTTCATATATGTGAAAGAGGTAAGTTTACTGCTTTCTTAATCACCTAAAAGGACTGTTTAAAAAGTTGCTTCTAAACTCCTAAGTCTCATAAAAATATTTGGTCCATGCCTATTTTCTGGTCTTTTTTATTACCAGCTTTCTACAGAGACATTTTACATCTGTAATCAATCAGATGTCCTATTGTCTATTCCCTACACAAAATCCCACATAGAAAAACACCTTACTAGGAGCTGGACAGTTGTATATGATTTTTCACTAGAAAGTAAATCTCTGAAAAATGTAGTCATGATTTCCAGCTACTGCAAGAGGTGTCTCAAGCCCTGCCAGTTCCTGAGTCTGCCTGTTCAAACCATGAAACTGAGGGTGCGTCAGAAACCATCAGTCCTGTTCAATAAACTGTGCTGATCTTTTCATCTTGACTTCCTGAGTCATCCCAGCTCTGGACCTTAGCTGCCATATGGAATCCCACTTTGTAATACAATCTGAAACACACTTTCAGCTCATAAATGTGTTTGTGTTTAGAACTACAAAGGACACTTCATGGCTGTTCTGTAGGGTCTCCCCCTCTCTCTCTCTCTCTCTCTCTCCCCCTCTCTCTCTTTGTCTCTCTGTCTCTCTCTCAATGTCAGGCCACTTGGCCTGATAATGTGTTCATACCAGCTCAATTCTCATGTGATAACTTATGAATAATAATGAAAGTGCTGCTTTAAATAGAATATGGATCCTGATCCTCAGTTATCAATTGCTTTTAATCTCTTCTTTTGTAGATAGTTCTTTGCTCAATATATTTTCCTGCTACTTTTAAGGGAAATTTAAAAAACTTTAAAATGTATGGCTACTGCATCACACAGCGAGTTAAAAAAAGAAGTAACTGGCAAGTAATCGCATTATCAACAAATGTACAAAGGTTTTTTTCTTTTTTTCTTAGACTACACCTTTTTTTTGCATCTCCCAGCAACACTGGCATGCTGGTTTTCATTAACTACAGCTGTTTGCATATTGGTGCCGTCAGAGCCGGATGGGAGACCACATCTGTGATGCTTCCACATCTCAGTGACTCTGTAGCTTGGGCTTTGGTGAATAATTTGAAAATTGCACACACATAAGGCTGATTTACATTGTTTCTTCTTTAAAACATATTTCAGAATATTCAGCTCTGAAAAGCTCCATTTTTTTTTTTCTAGTCTGTTGTAAACATGACAGGTCATGAAAACTGGAGAAAAACTCTCTGCAGACTTACCTAGCCCATACTGTAACATAGGACAATGCAACTTTTAAAATCTCACCTTATAATAGTGTAGAGAGGTCAAAGGAGGTGTTGCTGCAGCCCTCCCAGTCCAGTTTTGGTCAAAGCTTGCTGTGGTTGAGGCAAAACTACAGCACAACACAGGATTGGATGCTGATAATACCCGGTCAGGAGCATCCAGCCAGTCTTGGAACCTGCCTGTATGGGGGCAGGGTCATCTTTCAGCCATTGTCTACCAGAAAAATAGAGATAGAACAGAAAACAACTATGTTGTGGTCAGACTGCAAAGAGTATTGCAGAACTTGGAAGCTACACAGAGAAGCCCCTGAGCACCAGAAATGTTGTTTCATGTCCAACCTCTCTGCCCCTGGCCGGGTACAATCTTTGGACTGGAGCCAAAGAGGCAGGGATGTGCCCAGCAACAATTTCCCCAGCTTTTGAGAAGCACCGATTTCTTTCCTAGGCACCTGCATCAAGTAGTACAAGAATGTGCTTTTCCTCCTCCGAGATAATGCCAACACCTTGCTTTTGTCTGTCACTTCTAAGGGACTGGCTGGGTTGCTGTGGGGAGCAAACAGGGTTCCTATTGATGTCTGTTGGTCTGGAGGATTTCCAGAAAATCAGACGGGCTGTACTGTGGGCAGTAGGTACCCGAAGTGTGCGAGGATCCTGGGTGTCGCGTCACCAGGGACTAGAAGCAGGCACTTGGGCAGGAGTGGAACATGTATTACCCTGGAGGGGTCCTGCTGACCCCATCCTGCCCTGGGGCCTGCAGCTCCGTACAGCTGTGGGTGCCACAACACGTCACGGAGGCACTGGCCTTCTGCAGCACAGATGTGGTGCTGCTACGCCCCGGACCCACAAAGCATGGAAGGACATCAAAAGAGCATATGCCTCAGCAATGGCCCTTTCCAGCAGCCAGCTGTCCCGCCTGCTCAGAGCCATATGTGCACCCAGCCCCCTAGGCCCTTCTGGAAAAGAGCTGTATTTGGAGTGGGGCAGGTTGGGCACAAAGGTGCAGCGTGCTCTCCAGGCACACCGCTCGGCTCGGTCTCACCACCAGCGTGTCTGCACCCTGTGGGTTATGGCAGTGGAGGGGGATGCCGCAGCACAAATCAGAACGGGTGTCGGGGGATGGGGACATCCTTTGCGCCTTGGAGTCAGCACGGAGGAAGGGAGCCGAGGTGATGGGAGGTGAGAAGTGGCTTGCACATAAAGTGGACTTAAATTAAGGGATTTCCACCCTGGAAAAAAAGCAGCACATAGATGGTGTAACAGAGGCCTCTGAAATACCAGAGAAGAATAGGGATCTCTTAATTCATTGTGGCTCGTAGCACAAGTACTGAGAGGCACAAAGGAAGAACAAAAACCTCAGAGCAAATCCCCTTACAGCCAGCTCAAAGTCAAACCCTGAAATTGTCAGAGGATAATCTGTCAAAAAGCATAAACAGAGTGAAAAGGTATTCGGCAAAGGAAGCACCAACCAAACTCCATGCAATCTCTGTCTCAGAAGGTCTGGATTACTAGGGACAAGTACTCCGTAGTTTAAACTTTTATAAGCATTCAGTAGTATTAGAAACAAAGCAGAGGACTAAGCAGAACTGTGGGTTGATTCAGAACAGCTCTTTTGCTGGCATGTTCACAAAATAGTTGTGAGATTATTCAATATTTGTTACGAATTACTTTAAATTTCCAAATATATTTTCTTTTTTTTTTCCCCCACAAAAGTATATAACAGAACTAATTTAGTACCATGGGAAAAAAAAGCCCCAGTCATGTGTTTGAAAACATTGTGAAGCTAATGAGGAAGAAGTCTATTCTGCATTTTAAGTGTATCACAATGAGGAGAGAAGAAAACAAACAAAAATGCAGAAGGGTCTAATTACAAGAAGGCAACAAATCACAACAATTTTTTTGTTCCTGATGAACAAGTTATGCTATTTAAATGTAGTTAGGATAGCAAATCACAAAATGTCACGGATTAGGAAATAATAATTTTTAATCCTTTTTTCTAAACTGTGGCTTTGAAACTCCAAAACCTGGGAAGAAGAGAAGCAGATACAAGGGTGTGCTGGTCAGTAGCTGACAAATGATGCAGTTTCCAAGAGTCTGTCACTCTGAAAGAATGGAAACCATCCTGGAGATATTTGTGAGACATGGGGTTTTGAACATGGGTAAAAGATCTGTAATTGTGTTAAACTGAGGGGTGAAAGCTCTGTGCACCCAGTCAGAGCAGCTTTTAAGCAATTCTTGTGAGCTGAAACAGTTACAGGTGCTTAGTTTATATATGGTATTTTTATGCTCAGCTTGTGCTTCCATCAATTTTATTCTTTTGTGCTTTTTAATAAATTGAGTCAAAGGAATCTGAAGTCACACAGCAGGTCCATGATCTCTGCTTTTCTTTTCTGTGCTCCTGGTCATAGCATCCCCACTGGCTGGGCTGATCACCAAAGGACAAGGCTCAGCATCTTGAGTCCAGCTTTGGCCAAGTCCCGCTTGACCAAAATTTGGTCTGGAGCAAGTTGAATGCCAACTACCATTTTTGCTCTGTGTCCCCTAGGCAGTCATAAGGATCACGAGTCCAGCTCCCTGCTCCTCAAAGGACTACCTAAAACTTAGCCATATGACCAAAAGCGTCATACAAATGCTCCATGAGCTCTGGCAGGCTTGTAGCTGAGACACTCCCTGGGGAGCCTGTTTCAGTGAAGAAGCTTTTCGTAATGCCCAATGTGAACTTCTCCTGATGCAGTTTCATTCCATCTCCTCATGCCCGGTGAGCAGTCACAGAGAGAGGGGATCAGCACCAGCCCCTCTGCTCTCCCCCATGAGGAAGTTGTCGGCTGCCCTGAGGTCACCCCTCAGCCTTCTCCAAGCTGAGCAAACCCAGTGACCTCAGCCACTCATCCCAAGTCTTGCACATGGGACCTTACACCAGGCAGCCTCCCCCAGTCACAGTCTAACAGCTTGATGTCCTTCTAATACAGAGGCACCCAAAACTGCACGTAGGACTTGAGGCACCTGCACATTGCAGAGCAGGACAACCACCTCCCACAGAGATGTTGTGCCTGATGCTCCCCAGCACATAGCTAGCCTTTTTTGCTGCCAGGGCACACTGCTGACCCATATTCAACTTGCTATCAACTCGAGCCACCAGATCTCTTTCTGCAGGGCCTGCTCTCCTCCCTCAGTTTCATGCATAGTCAGGTACCCCATCCTAGGCGGAGAATCTAGTATCTGCCTTAGTTAAATTTCACGTGGTTGGTGCTCACCCTGCTAACTCCTGCACAAAGATCCTTTTCTCCTTTTGGCAGCAGGCCCAGAGTCACATTGACCAACTCATGATAAAAACAACTTCTGCCAGTGACATCAGCCTTGGAGTCAGATATTGATCCTGCTGAGTCTTCCTGTTTCTTCCTTCATCTTTCCCTGCAATTGGAAGGAAAGAAAAGAACATTTCCTGTGTTCATGATTCCCTAATGAAACCTTCCAAGGCCCTGAAGTCTCTCTCAATTGTCCTTGGACTACTTATTGCAACTTCATCACTGCCTACATGAAAAAAACCAATAATGGATAATAATCCAAGGGCCATAACAGGGTAGGAAGCTTTCTCTTCACATCTTTGACCCAAGTGTAGGGAAGAAGCAGATTTTCCTGGGAAGTGAGTCTGGTCCAGCTCCCTTCTCTGCAAATACAAGATTAATACATTTAAAATAAGCTAATGAATAGAAAGAAAATTGTGAACTTCACAATACACTGTCACAGACACATAGACTTTTCCAGGAGGTTTCAATGAAATAAATAATGGTTGGTTAAGCCTCTCCTCCAGAGGGCTGAGTTTTGTTGACCATTACTGTAAGCATTGTTTTCTACAGACAAATACAAGTCAATCCAGAGACATAGAAGCTTTGCCACCCATTCCCAGCCTCAGCTTTGATTGCAGCAAAGTACTAGAGGGGAAGAAAACAGCAGCAACTGCAACAAGATAAAGTGATTCAGATTGACAAAGCACTGCTGTGGGTACACCTGAGCATGCCTCTCCATGCAGGTATCGATTCATGACCAGATGCTTTAGATCAACCAGGACAAATCCCTTAGTTATTCTGTTGGGTTTCTTTTACTTTTCATCAGAAATCTGTGCCCATTATACCATGATAACAATTGGAAGCCACCAATAATGCAACTTGTCACTTGCTTTTCTGTACCTATTATTCATCTGGGGTTTACATAGGCATAGTTGCCATGGAAGCAAAGGGAGATATTTCCACTTCCAAAATGTATTCAATGTTCTTTTTCTGTGTGCTTTTTCTCCTCCACCAATCATAATTCTTTAGAGGTCCCACCTCTTCTGCTGCTTCTTTATTTGAGGTTGTCTTGCCCTGATGGGGTACTGTCCCACAGCCTCCTGCACTGATAATGTTCATTCATACATCAAGGTGGCAAAAGTAAACAGCAATGACTATGTTGCTATTTCCAGGGGGAAAACGGTGATGCAGGAACTTGTCCCAGTCTCTGTGTTTTTCAAACAAGCATAGGAGTCTTGTTCTTCTCAGCAGCTGCTGACTTCGAGTCACTGGTTATTTGGAGGCGTCAGTAAAGAAATAGATTTTTTGCTCTTTCTCCAAAAAGTTTGAGCCATCTTGGCAAGTACCACAACATCTACAGAGAACCACCTTAGCCAAAAGGGGACAGCTGAATAGCAGCACTACTGCAGCTGAGATTAGCTGAAGGCCTCGGGCTGGGTGAGCTGGGTTTTCAGGTCTTTTCTCTACCATTATGGTTAAGTTTTATGCAGCCTAGCTCAAAATCACAGAAAAATTATAAATAGTCCAAATAGTCAGAACTTCAGACCACTGAAATGACCAAAGTTTCAAGGACACCAGAAAAGCAGGAATAGAGATTGGTGGTGAAAGAGCGGGGAGGGAAGATGACTTAAGTGCTGAGGCTATTTATTTTTCTGGTGGGTGAACAGCTCCACAGCTCTGCTACACTTTAGCTCTGTTGTGGATATTGGTGTCAGCATTTTATTTTTTTTTAAACTTAGAAGAAATCAAGTTTTTTGTGATTTTTTCTGTGCCCTATTCCTTCTTCATAAATGCTAAACTACTTTTCTGTTGTTATCCTTCCCTTCAAATGGAAAGATTCAAGTACATTGGTCTCAGAGCCAGTCTCCCAGCAAGGCACTGAAACAGGCTGACAAACTTCTGTGGAGTATCCCCAAGTCAACCACACACTGGCTTTGGCTCTGTGGAGCCTTCAGCCATAAACAAATTCTTGCAGCGAACCTTTGTTATATTGCATTTGATTTATGTTTCCAGTTAGAGTAGATGTTTTTAGCTCATTTCCCAGCTCTGCTTTATTGCTGTTTACATGCCATCTCTATTTCTCAGTTGCATTTAATAAGCAGGTTACTTTCTTAAGGGTGTCTTTTTCTTTTGTAGAAGCTGGCTCAGATTTCGAGACAAGGGATAACATGGCTACTTACAGGGCTCCTCAGCCCGTTGTTTTAGGATAGGAAGGGAGCTTGTCCCCACTCTTCTGGCTGCACTTAAGGAGTAGACATCTCTATTAACAACTATGAAAAGTCTCTTTGTGCTGCATATTTCTATTGTTTTTTCTAAAGGTCTTATGCACTCCATTCACCCGAGAGTTCCCATAAAATGTCTCATGGTATATTTCACAATAACCAGGTAGTAATCAGTGTCATGATTGTGTCTTTTGATAACGAACAGAATTCTTCACATCGGCACACACTATTAGCCTGAGCAGCAATATAATTATCATCTGACTTGTTGAGTCAAAGAACTGGTCTTTCAGGAATCCTCTACTGCTACTGCCAAGCCTACTCTTCCCATAGCCAAGTGTTTCTTAGGGAAATTCCAGGTCAGTCTCAACACGGGCAGGTAGCAGGGGACAGACCTGTGCCAGGAACATCTGCTGGTAGAGGTGCTTCTATGATTTCCCACTGCACATGTTCTATGCCTTTTGTGAGCAGCATTCTGTAAATTGCCCATGATGTAACATATGAAATTAAGAAAGGAGACTCGGATGGAGACACTTCAGGCAGCAGATAACACAAAATTACTGTCTCCATCTGCTCTATAGTAGATTACTGCACAGTGGTCCTAATACACCATTCTCCAGATCCATCAGAAAGCGCACAGCAAGTGAAATGTTTAAACTGCAGGAAAGGAGGTTTAGGTTGAGAGTGGTGGCTTCTTTTTCTCTGCCTGTAAAGAGAGAGAGGCTGAGCACTGCATTGACTAGAAGGTCATAGGGTCCCATCTGCAAGAATTTTCCAAAAACAGGATAAAAAAGCATCTGTCAGAAATAATGCAATTGTGATTACTTCTGCCTATTAGGCTAGGATGAAGGACTAAGTGACCTCCTGAGACCATTCCAGTCCCTCATTGTCTCTGTTTGTATAGTTCTGCCATTTAAAGAACTGTTTGACCCTGGAGCAAAACAGGATTCACCAACCATACGATGTTTAACAAGGACAAGTGCCAGATTCTGCCCTGGGATGGGACAACTCTCGGTGTACAGACAGACTGGGGAATGAGAGGCTGGAGAGCAGAACCATGGAAAGGGAGCTGGATATCCCAGTCAACAGAAAGTTGAACATGAGTCAGCAGTGCCCTGGCAGCCAGGAGGGCCAAGCGTGTCCTGGGGGGCATCAGGCACAGCATCGCCAGCCAGGCAAGGGAAGGGATTGTCCCCTCTGCTCTGCACTGGGGCGGCCTCACCTCGAGTGCTGGGGGCAGTTTTGGGTGTCACAGTATAAGAGAGATATAAAGCTATTGGAGAGTGTCCAAAGGAGAGCAATGAAAGTGGTGAAGGGTCTGGAGGGGAGGCGATATGAGGAGCAGCTGATGTCACTTGGTCTGTTCAGCCTGGAGGAGACTGAGGGGGGACCTCACTGTGGTCTTCAATATCCTCACAAGGGGAAGCTGAGGGGCAGGTCCTGATCTCTTCATTCTCATGACCAGTCCAGGGCTTGAGGAAAAGGCATGAGGCTGAGTCGGGAGAGGTTTAGGTTGGATAGCAGAGAAATGTTTTTCACCCAGAGGGTGGTTGGGCACTGGAACAGGCTCCCCAGGGAAGTGGTCACAGGCTGACAGAGTTCAAGAAGCATTGAACAACACTCTCAGGCCCATGGCGTGATTCTTTTGGTGTCCTGCACAGCGTCAGAACTTGGGACTTGATGATCCTGATGGGTCCGTTTCAACTCAACATATTCTATGATTCTATTAAAAGTATCTCAATATGTAATAAAATTGTACCTGTTTTGGCACAGAAATCTGTTCTGATCTTGCTAGATCATTTCAAATGCTGTAAAAGCGGAAGAAATCTTACTTGTATGAAGGAACAGGAAACTGTAAGCATAATTATTCTGTATTTAGTCAGCTTGTTTACTTATCTATTCACCTTCCTCCGTGCATGTTTAAAGGGGAAAAGAAACATTGGCAATTTCTAAGAATGCCCAAGTAAACAGCATTCTTCGTATTTCCCTGAAACCCTGTCACTTCTCAATCGGTCTTCCCGACACTCACCTCCTGGTCTCTCTGCCAGTTTGTGCTGGTTTGCAGGAATGGGAGGAAAGCTCACCCCGGGGCAAGTTCTTCCTGCTCTTGTCAGGCTCTCTCTGGCTGCCCTGCTTTACATCTTTTGCCTATCTTGGTGAGACGAAAGCCGTGGGTCTGTGTAATGGGGTAGGCCCATGTTAGCTTAATCATAGAATCATAGAATGGTTTGGGTTGGAAGGGACTGTAAAGACCATCCAGTTCCAACGCCTCTGACATGGAACCTTCCACTAGACCAGATTGCTCAGAACGCCATCCAGCCTGGCCTTGAACACTCCTAGAGATGGGGCATCTATGACTTTTCTCTGGGCAACCTGTTCCAGTGCCTCACCAACCTCACAGTAAAGAATTTCTTTCTGACATCAAATCTAAACCTATTCTCTTTCAATTTGACCCCATCCCCCCCTTGTCCTGTCACTACATGCTCTTGTAAAAAGTCCCTCTCCATCTTTCTTGTAGGCCCCTTTAGGTACTGGAAGACCATAATTAGATCACCCCAAAGCTTTCTCTTTTCCAGGCTGTACAATCCCAATTCTCTCAGCCTTTCCTCATAAGATAGGTGCTCCATCCCTCTGATCATCTTGTTGGCCTCCTCTGGACTCACTCCAGCAGTTCCATGTCCTTCCTGTGCTGGGACCCCAGAGCTGATGCAGCACTGCAGGTGGGGTCTCACCAGAGCAGAGCAGAGGGGCAGAATCCCCTCCCAGGCCCTGCTGGCCGCGCTGCTTTGGATGCAGCCCAGGACACGTTTGGCTCTCTGGGCTGTGAGTGCCCATGGCTGGGTCATGTCCAGCCTCTCAGCCACCAGCAGCCCCAAGTCCTTCTGGGCAGGGCTGCTCTGATCTGTCCATCCCCCAGCCTGTGTTGATACCAGGGTTTGCTCTGACTCAGGTGCAGCACCTTGCACTTTGCCTTGTTAAACTGTATGAGATTTCCAGGGACCCATGTCTTGAGCTTTCCCAGATCCCCCTGGAGGGCATCCAATTGTTCAAGGATGTCAACTAGACCACTCAGCTTGGTGTCACCTGAAAATTTGCTGAGAGTGCACTCAATCCCTTTGAGTCATTAATAAAGATATTAAAAACAGTGATCTCGATACCAACCCATGTGGAGCCATATAGTCACTGATGGCCATCACGTCTCCAAGACATAGACCATTCACCCCTGGATGCAACCATCCAACCAGATTTTTATCTATCTAACAGTTTACCCATCTAATCCACCTCTCTCCAATTTAGAAAGGAGGATGTCGGGCAGAACCATGTCAAAAATATTTACACAGTTCCAGATAAATTACATCTGTAACCCTACCCTTGTCCAGTGATGTAGTCACTCCATCATAGAAGACCACTAGGTTGGTTTAAGGAGGTGTGAGGATTCATTACATTTGTTACGACCAAATCTGTATCTTGACTGCTCTTAAGCATAGTCTACTGATTGGCATGGTAACAGCTAATGATATTTAGACAATATATGTTCTCTTTATTCTCAGTTACAATGTCTGAGACCTTCAAAAGAGATTTAGGGGGAGTAGTGGGTGATGATAGGGAAGGAAAGTCAAGAGAAGTGAAACACTAGGATACACCAATTTCTTTGAAGATTGCAGCTGTAGCTTGTCCATCTATCTGCTGTTTATTTACTAGACTGGACAAATTAATTGCTACCTGTTTCATGACCTGCATTGCAGCAAAATTCCACCTGCTCCCTGGTATGACCCTGAATCCACTCCAGGACCACACACCAGTGAAAAGGAGCTTCCATTTTTTCCTGCTAAACCTCTGTGGCTGGAAATCTCCCAGATGTACTTTGCTCGCTCTGGCTACTCAATTAGTGGCTGCAGGCTACAATTCACTTCATCTTACATGTTTGAACTTAGTTCACCAAGGTGCCAAATATGAGACAAGGCACATAAAGAAAATAATATGGCACTTTCCTGTGTTCTGGATTGGCTAGTCTTACTAGGATCAGTTCACCTCAGTTCATTAGAAACCAGTTCCTCTGAGAAAGAAGCTGTATGTGAAATAACCTGATCCATCTGGAGACAGTCATGTTAAAAAAAAACAGGAAAGAAAACAATGTTATCCCTCTTTGAGTCAGCATCTTTCTAACACAGACAGACAATATCCCGAAACATATAGTGCCTGTTGTAATTCTTGTAATTCCTCCTGGTATTACAAGAGGAAATGAATTTATTTCCTGGTATCTAAAGTCTCTCATGCTATCAGGCAACACCAAGTTATCTTTGGGCAGGGGCATATATACAATAGGAACTTTTTCAGAAATCCCTCTTGGCATGAAGTTAGTATTAAGGTTTGTCTCTTGCACTATTTTCAGATTCATAAGGACATAGCAGTATTTTTAATGGAATCCTAGTGCTTTCCTAAAAAAGAGCATCATAGTCCTGAGCAATGGCTACACTAGAGCTCAACAGGTCTCTTACTTGACCATCTCATTTTTGAAGCACAAAAGTTTGCATGGAGCTTATTTGAAGTATTTGAATATGACTTTTCTTTTTTCTAGAGCTTATTAATCCATCAGAGAACTAAAAGTTGTGTTGTGAGAATTGTGTTTAATGAATATTCCAGAAAAAACTTACAAAACCCCCAAACAAACAAACAAACATGGACACAGTCAAGTAACACTTCAGAAAGAGATAAACATGAAGTCTAGCATGACATGAACATAGCAAGAATGAACATGTCTTTGCCTTTGCCACCTTGGTTGTTCCCCTTCCTATTGCTATGAAGCTTGGACTACTCTTTGCCCAGAGCCTGGTTTTGGGTAAGGGTAAGATCTTCTTCCCTTTCTCTGGAAAACCTCATGCCACTTCTGTCTGCCAACCCACAGGATCTGAGCTCCATCTGTGGCATGAATACAGGGCAACTCTGAACAAAATGTGCACATATGTCAACTCTGCATGCTGATAAAGCAAAGCCAGAAACCCACAATCAGGCAAATAGAAACCTTTTGCATTGCAGAGACTCTAAATGAAATACTTATTTTTACAATACACAACATTCATCTTTGACCTAAAGGCTTTGCTTAAAACTCCAAGTATCTAGGTCACTTGGTGCTTTGAAATGTCATTTTAAAAACACTGCTCTCTCAGACTCCTGCTAGCACTGATATGCCAAGAGCATGAGTTTAACATATGTTGGGAGCACATAAAATCACTGTAGCAGAAAAGCAAATGTATGAGCAATGGTGGCACTGAGAAACATCATGTGCCAGCCAGATCAGATAAAAGTGTTAAGAAAAAAAAGGAGGGGCAATGGGATAAGAGAAGGAGGCAAAAGAAAAAAGTGTATTAGAAAGGAAAGAGCGTGTGAAAAGGTGATGTCTGTTAATGTAATTTGTCAAATACAGTAAGAATTACACTGGCAGAACTTTTCTGACTAAACACATATGATACAATTTTGATCAAATTGCATCCAGGACTGACAGGTTTGCAGATGATTTCAAAGCCCTTACAGAAAGTCATACACACTCCTGTCATTCTTTTGCAAAAGACAACTTCATATAGGATGGGTCCTGCAATAAATGGAATTTCTTTCCCTTCCTCCTTCAAGTTCTAGTAAAAATTAACACTCTAAATGTAAACTCACCTTCTAAAGCAGTATCAGTATTCACAACTGGGAATGAAAAAGCGAATTACAGCTGAGTGTATTCAGTATGTCAGCTGGTGAATAAAGAAAAACAGCTGTTGGTGGCAGCCAACTGTGCAGATCATGTGGACAATGTTATGTTCAGAACATAAAGTGAACAAGTTGCATGCTGGAATGGATTCTGTTGCAGCAAAAGTGCCCAGTGCAAGTGCCCAAGTGTAATGTAAAACATTACAAATGGAGCCAAACTGTATAGATTAGACTCAATAAGACAAAAATTATGATAGTTGTGACTATACAACTAATGCAGCTAGCCTGGGCCTTGTCTTGCACTATGAGCTGGGCCCTAATGTGAGATATGCACTGCCTCTGTAGGGTTTAAACCTGGTTCCTGCTAATGTGGGGAAAACTACACCCAGAACTGATGAGTCATTAAACCACCCTTCAATATCCATGTCTTAGCAGAAGCACTACTTCATTATGATAGTTCGATACATTTTTTTTAAATTTCAGAACACTTTATACCAGAACTGAGATCTGTAGTTCAGAGTGAAAACATGAATTCACATCAGGGAGAGGCAATAATCTGTTCTCCATGATGAGTGTATGGCCTGAGAACCAAAAGACTTGGAAACCTGTTTCCAAATTACGTTCTGTCCTGTTCTTCTACATGGCCGATTTCCACCCCCCAATTACAAGACAGGAGATCTGACTCCTACCATACTTAGGCTGAGATCATTACAAGGTTCACAGCAGTACCAGGGACGTCCTGTGAGATCAGATATCCTTGACCTGAGTGGGAAGTGTGAAATTCTGTGTGACCAGATCTCCAATATGGTGGCAGTGTGCAGGAGAAATGGGTCACTTGACAAGTATAACCTGTCATGGGTGACTGCGACAGAGGCACCTCTTGAGACACAGCCCCTTTTAACGCAGAAATGTGTCTCCTCCATTTATAATATATCTGCTGCTATGAGCGCAGCCCTCAAAGAGTGTAAGCCCTGAGCACTCTCATAGGAAGCTGCAAGCCTGGCATGCTGTGCAGAAGGCTTGAAGGCTCTTCAAAGGACAGTAATTGATTGCAATGCTTAATCGCTTACACAGAGCAGCGCTTCACTTCCTCCTTATTTACTAGTGATGAACATTTCTCATTAGAATTTCTTTTTCTCCCCCAGAAGGGGGGACTTCTTGCTAAATTTTTCCTTAAAGACTGAACATTTTTGAGCCATTGGCTGTTTCTCTCCTCTCTTATTTCCAGAATATGGTTTCTATCCTCCTTAAAAGGCCATTTGTTAAAATACTTCATATATTTTTGATTTCTAATGCAACTGGCCTGCCAGACAGCAATATGGATGCTGTGTGCAAAAGCTGAGACATTCCTCTCCATGTGCATGAGATGCATTACTTACAGACACTTCCTCCAGAGACAGTTGCTGCACTTCACAAGCTCCTCCCACCTGGGACATTTTCACTCCTTAGAAAGTTGCTCCCCTCTTTGAACACCAGAGATGTATGTCACCAGAGCCCTCTCAGAGGGGCATGTGGCTCTGATTGCCCCATTTGACATTTTCCATCACTTTTACCGAACATTTCCCTGTGGAAGGAGTCCAGGCCTGTTTCACAGACATACTAATAGAGGTGCAGAAAAGTTAATGGTGGGATTGAGCTCACCTTCATTCACCTAACCCCAAAATCAGGAATCTAATCAGAACTAGTCATCTAGGCTCTCTCTACAGTCAATGACGAAAGACAGGTACCTCCAGAGCATGATTCATTCCTCTTTTCTTGGACAACTATCCTAAAAGAGGTTGAATTGTATTCCAGAGATGCCTACCTATCTGCCTGAATGATAGAGGAGACCTAAATAACTAGTTTACCTGAGATACCTATCTGCAGGATGACTTCAGCTAAGTGCTGGGCTCCTGCTCCAAGTGATGCACGCAAGCTCAAGAGGGGAGTCTGGGGCAGACTCAGGAGCCAGACTCTTTCTCCCATCTCCAAGGCATGTGCCCAATTAAAGAGTCCTTCTTCTCAATGGAGACATCTTTTAAAGCAGGAAAATGTTAAAAACATTCTCTCTGTGCCTCTGAATCACACCCCTAACACCACCTTTGTTCCATCCAAATCCTTTTGAAATCCAAAAGTTGCTATGAAAACACAGATGTAATTTTTCCACTGTGTTTTTGTTCTTTCTTTAAAAGAGCAACAAACACAACAAAAAACCACAACTGGAAAAATTCAGGAAGAAAATGCTCAAGGCTAAGGCATGGTTTCTATCTAATTTGAATTCAAATCAGTTTTTCATTATTTCTAAATTTAATTATAGCCTTCAAATGTATAAAATTGCATGTGAAAATAGTAAACAGAGCTTAAATATACCCTAGAACACCAGGCAGAATCACAAACACTGCTAATTTGCAGGGATACTGTTTTCTTGATCAACATAACACCATGATACCTTCCTTTGTGTCCTTAGCCAGACTAAGCAGATGGAGAAACGTCTTTTACATACCTTAAAAACGAATATAAAGATGTCCTTATCTGAGATCTAGCAAGCAGATTTGACCTTCAGACAGAATGCTAGGACTCTTTCTCAGTTTTAAAATGCCCTGGAGAACGTAACTAGAACCAATAATTTTCCAGAAGTACTGTTTAACTAACCATAATGGTTCTTATATCACATATATAATTTCCTAGTAAATGCTATTGGAACTTTCTGTACCTCTGCATTAAAACAGTGTTCATGTGTCTCACAGGACTTTCTATAACATCCTCTTTTGGTCTTGTTGAACCCTTTTGGCTCATAACCCCATTACATTCTCAAGGATGTTACTCATAGGAATAAGGGTCCAGGACATGATCCAAATACAGTGGCTGTTTCTCCTCCTTTGTTCAGTGCTTTCATAGAAGCCTATCTCATTATTTTTCAGAGAATACAAATGAGAGTGGGTGTTATAATGAATTGCAACAGGTTTGTTCTTTACAAATCCTGAAACGAATTTCATGCAACAAATGAAAGGTAGCTGTTTCACGCACTGGCTTTCAAGGATTTTTGAGAGTAGCAAAGATGTCAGAACCTCTTCAAAAAGTCATCAAATATATAATTTTTGAAGCACAAGGTAACTTAATTCAGCATGTCATTAATAGCTCTCACAACAGCATAGCAGTATTAATGCATAGCGATGGAGCTGAAGGGGAAGTCCACATCTTTCCAAAGTTTGTTTGCTTGCTTGTTAAACAACCCACAGGCCTGGAAGGCTCTGAGATACACCCAACATTTAACTTGCAGCCAGAAAAATGAAAAATGTACAACTGTTTCTTCTTTTAGGTTTTGGGAGGTTTTTCTGTAAAAGGAGTTCAAATTCTTATTTTGGGTTACCCTGGAGCAAAATTTTAATGATGGATTGTGAATTAATTAAAACTCCAAATCTGTGTCATCTCAGACTAAGAACACTTGAGGGTTTTGTTCTGCTTCTGAGTTGCTGTTGAATTCTTTTTTATTATCACAGATCTTTCAATTATTGTCTGTGCAGGCTTGTGTTTAACATATACCATCTCCAGTGACGGTTTGCCCATTGGTGCTCAGACCTCAGAATTCCTCTCACAATTCATGCATGAATAATGTACAGCTTTGGTCCTGCAGATTATAACGTGTTGATGCTCAGAGGAGGACAGAAGAATTTTTTCCTGCAGCGACTTATGTGCATAATGCATTTTTCATCTAATTGTCAATTAGAAGTATAATACTGGATTGGGTTTAAATGTCAAAAGGTTTGGTAGTGTGGGGGGCTACAGGAGTTGCATCTGCAAGAATACGCCAGGGGGACAGAGTCAATCCCAGCCAGCTTTGAGATGGACTTGCCACTGTCCAAGGCCGAGCCATCAGTGACGGTGGCAGCGTCTCTGGGATAAGTTATTCAAGAAGTAAAAAACTGTGCAACTGTAGATGAAGAGAGGAGTGAGAATGAGGGAGAGGAACAACTCTGCAGTCATCAAAGCTAGTGAAGGACGGGCAGGAGGTGCTCCAGGCACCGGAGCTGA
Source organism: Falcunculus frontatus (assembly GCA_013398115.1). Taxonomy (NCBI): domain Eukaryota; kingdom Metazoa; phylum Chordata; class Aves; order Passeriformes; genus Falcunculus; species Falcunculus frontatus. The sequence continues at coordinate 23,062 of VZRV01000483.1, read as the reverse complement.
GATTCCCCTGCAGCCCATGGTCCAGACCACGGTGAGACAGCTGTGCCCGTGCAGCCCATGGAGGGCCGTGGTGGAGCAGAGATCCACCTGCAGTCTGTGGAGGACCCCACAACAGAAAAGGTGGTCACCTGAAGGAGGCTGTCAACCCATGGGAAGCCCTCGGTGGAGCCGGTTTGCTGGCAGGACTTCAGACCCCTTGGGGACCCATGCTGGAGCAGTTCGTGGAGAACAACAGCATGTGAGAAGGACTCATGATGGAGAAGTTTGTGAAATACTGTCTTCCACAGGAGGGATCCCACACTCGAGCAGGGGAAGAGCCGGAGGAGGAAGGAGCAGCAGAGACAATGTGTGATGAATTTACCACAACCACCATTACCCTCCGCATACACCTCTCAGGGGGAGGAGGTAGACAAAATTGGGAATGAAATTGAGTCCAGGAAGGAGGGAAGGATGGGGGGAAAGTATTTTAAAGTTCTGATTTATTTCTCATTAGCCTACCTTGGTTTTGCTCAGTAATTAATTAAACTAATTTCCTCAAGTTGGGTTTTGCCCATGACAGCAATTGCTGAGTGATCTCTCCATGTCCTCATCTCAACCCACAAGCCTTTCGTTATATTTTTTCTCCCATGTCCAGCTGAGGAATGGAGTGACCAGAGCAGCTTTGGTGGGCACCTGGCATCCAGACAGGGTCAACACAACACAAATATAATAATTTTAAATTTATGTTGGTACAATGGAAAATTAAGGAAGTACACTGTGTTATCACCAAAAGGAAGTGACATTACCTGCCTAAAAAGTGCAGAAAGGAGGTAAGGTCGAGCTGCCCGCTCTTTCTGGCACAGAGCTCCCTTTGGAGTTACTCCTTGTGCACAGAGCAGGTTGTTGCTCACTGGGGACTTGGCTTTTGAGCTGTCTGAGTCAGACCCTTACCCAGCCTGTGCCAGCCCTGCTAGTTCCCATCCCATCTCAGTAGGGCCATCCAGCAGCTTCCAAAATGAGGAGCTGCTGAGTCCACTCCCACCATCTGAGGCTTAGAGAGACCCTAAAAACCAACTCATGAGAAACAGAAAACAAAAAAATATGTGTGAGTCTCGCTCGTGAATGTGCATGAAGTGCCACTAACAAACTGGTAGCCTGACTAAGCATTCACAGTCTCACGCTGTCTGTTGCAACATTTTCCCTTTTGTGTGCTCAGGATTTTGGTTTCATCTTTGGAAAAACATCTCCAACCTAGAGCCAGTGTACTCCATCCTCCATTAGTAAAGTTCATGATAACTTGGCTTCGTTCCCAGTTGGAAAGTGTCCTCTGCAGTAACAAACCTCTGGCCAAATTTCTCCCTGGGCAGCCTGAAAACTGCCAGACAGAAATGAGATCTGTAAAACCAAGCTGACAGCACGAGGTCTATACAGACTTTTCCAGGCCTTTTGCCAGGCCCTAGAGGCCTAGTTTTAGAAAGACAAATTGAAACCATAACTAGCTAGCTAAGCTCTCCTCAAACCCTTTTACAGTGACAAAACCCTGCCCTTGCCAGGCCTAGCCCCTGGTGCTGGTACATTGCCAATGGCTCTAAAAAGACATAGCAGAAGTCAGGAAAATGTCAATAGAAGGAAATCTGAGACACCCTCCAGCCTCTTCTCCTCCTGTATGAGGCAGTCCAGAGAAACGGGGCAGTTACAGGTTCTGGAATTTCCCTTTGTGTGTCCTGCAGGTTTTCTGCTGGGTTCTGAAAACAAGGAAAACAAGCCCCCAGGACTGAGCAGCAGTGCAAGTTCACATCCGGAAGAAAGCATGAGAGAAAAGCTAATCCAGAACTCTCTCTCCCTGGATGTGATCCCGCAGCCTGCTCCTTTCCCTCAGGACACCATCCTCTTAGCAGCACCCACCACTGCTCCCACTCCCATGGGCTTTCTGGGGGTCCAGTTTGCCCAGAGGCTGATTTGAAAAAGTCAGGACTTTTAAAGGACAGATTATTACCAAAAGCTGGTTTTGTATGCATAGAAATTCATGTAGGACACAAGCCTACAGCAATTTTTAGGCACACATCCTAAATACCTCTAGAAGGTGACAAAACATTTGGGCTTAAGTGAATAACGTGTCCTTTCAAGAGTAAGGAAGACATTGCCATGACTTGATGTTTAACAATGTTCTTTTTTGTTTTCTTTTGAATCAATGTATGCACAGAAATTACTAGGGCAAGAAAGCGGGGGCTGTTTTAGGTGGAGGCACTCTTGTATAGTTAATGTGCTTTATTTCTCATAAAGGTATTGTGGAATAAAGGACAAGTACAAGTACATTGTGTGCTCAAGTATTAGTGGATATCAAAAAGAAAAGTACATAAGGTCTGGTGTTTGCAAAAGCAAACCATGCTTATGAGTTATACAAATGACTACAGAGTCCAGTTCTCCGAAGACTTAATGCATTTATTTATAGCTGACTGATTCGGGACTAAAATTTTGGAACAAGTTCACATATTCTTGTTTCTCCTGCCACAGCTTGTAGTTGTCTTATCTTTTTTTTTTTCCAGCAACCAAAGGAAAGAACCTTTTTTAACCACAGTAATTGTCTCCTTTCCAAGTCATAAAAAAGTAAATAAACATTTACTAAGCACAATGCACAAATTGAGGGGAGGATCTTTTCTGTCCTGCAGTCTTTCATCTTGGAAAACTAAACAACAATATTGACTCTTACAGAGAACTCCAGTGCACTACAGAAATCTTTCAGAAGAAAGGGAGAAAGGCAACAGAAAAAGAGTCATGGCATCTTACACGAGAGAACAAGACTTTGATTCTTCAGTGTTCAGTGCACTCACACAGCTTGGAACAGAAAGGCTTGGGAGTAGAGAAATAAAATAGTACATAATCCCTGAACAACTTCCTTACCTAACCACAGTTCCCTCAGTCCATGGTTTTATATTCTCTGATTCTTGCCTTGTTCCATGGTTCATAACACACATTAGTGCTTTTCTTGCAATTATAAAACAGTTCTCAATGTTGTTTTTTGTGCCAATCTGTGATATTTGGGCACATGTTGCTGCACACCTCGAAAAATCCCTGGCATGAAATTAATCATGGTTTTTAGTATGCTTGTCTGTACTTTACCTAGTTTGGTGGAGAACCTTGCATAAATCTTTTCCTGTATGTCTAGGTTTGTATTTTGGATTGATTATCCTATTTTTGAGAAAGCTTTACAGCGTATCAGAAGATCAGGCTGTTTCTCAAGAGTACACTTTGTGCTATGTATAAAACAACATTAGTGACAGGGTGTGCTTTTTTCAGTTGGAAATGACATTTGATACATTAGCCAAACAGGGACCACAGCCAGATCATAATTGGATATGTATTTTCAACATCCTCAGCCCTTCAACCAATTGGCTGGGACTCCAGTAGGCTTATTAGTAGAAATGCAGCTTTATCTTTTTTGCTAATCTGACTAAAGTGAGACCATCAAAGAAGGAGCCAAAATGAGGGAGGGAAAGAAAGAAAGACGGAAATACCAGACCTTACATGTCCAGTTGCAGTTCAAAAGAATTATGGCTCATTAGGCTTTGTAGACAGTGGCAACATGCAGAAAGATAACACAGAATGGCTTTAGGATGAGGAGTATTTTCAAGTTGTAGTACCTGTCATAACCAAATATTTAATGGCCTAAAGGAAGATTCCATAGGGCAGAATTGGCTGAAACCTAGCATCTTTCGTTCTGTTTTCATTTCCTGCTAAAGCAGGTTGAAAAACTGCTGTCACTGAATGCATCTGCAAAATCACACCAAATCTTTTTCAGGCACGTAATTTTTTCATTTGTCATTGCACATCTGGAAGAACAGTTTATATATGATGTCACACAGAGAAGAACTTAATTTAGATTTAGTTCATTAATTTTGTTTGCTATATCAAAAATTAAGTTAAAAATCCTTCTCTCTTGCGTGGTTCATCCTGATGAGGAGTTTGGCATATTTTAGTAAGAATAAAAAAGGTAAGGCAGGAACTGTGTGAAAGGCTACTGTGTAAGGGATGAAACTGGAGAAACTTTGCAGGAAGCTTTGAACTGTGTGAGAAGTATAAGCCCAACATTCCAGAAAATAAATCCTCTAAAATTGATCTAAGCAAAGCCTGCTGCTAAAGTAAGGCAACACATGGATACACCCACAGAGAGTTCATTGCAAAATAAAAGCTTGCATGTGCATTTAACAGACTTGCAAGCTATAAGACACTTCAGTAAACTGCGCTTTCACATGCCTTCTTCCAGCTGTTGTCAGCTGATGTCTTTGCCATATGTGAACTGATGGGTTCTGCTCTGGTTTGACATATGAACTTAGGCAATGAATCAGAAACACTGAGTGGTAAAAAGTCAAAGCTGTAAAGAACATGGAAGTGGCAATCAGCCATCAGTCACTGCTTGACAACAGTCTTGATGTTACAAAGGAAAATCACCAACCAAAAATTTTCCATGAACAGTTCAAGTACTATAAAATGGAAATGCTTTGAAAAAGTTTATCAGGACTTTTTTTGCCTTAAGGAAAGAAAAAATTATCAAACTTCTATCAGACAGTGGTCTAAATGATTCTATTACATACCCGACAACGATCGGTACCAGATGCCATCTAGAAGCATTAGGGGATGCCTGTACATCCTTTTTGTCTGAAGAGGTTAGAGTTAAATAAAAGTCAGAGAGATATGTCTGAGGACTTAGTTAATTTTAAAGTCAGCAAAACATCCATCTTTTAGAGCACAGCACAAGGGCAGTAATTTAAACTAGTTTGGCAAAACAGTCGGAGAATCAGAGTCAAGCAAGTTGAGTTTCACCCCTCATCTACTATTGGTAAAGTTCAGCCACATGATGGCCACCAAGAGTGAGATGAATGGTGGTCATCGGTTCTTCTCTGGTGCTTTTCCCATGTCTGAACCCCATGTGGAGTAACTGGGAAAGTCTGTCTGAGGGCTCCTCACAGCATAGAATGCAGTGGGGTACCTGGTTTTCTCTGAGCCGCTGCTCTGGGATGAGACATGACAGACGTCAGAGTTTAACCCCTTAGCGAAAAAAATTGTTTATTTGGTCTCTATCTGAAACATTCCACTTCCTAAGATGTTCTTGATGTATAAGTGAGAGGCTGAAGGAGTATTTCTAAACCAGAGCAAATTCACATCTAACCACAAAATCTCCTGCAAAGCCCAGTCACTCTTCCAACGATATAATGCTACTTTCCTTCTTGTCCCCTTTTCAGCTGCTCCCAGTATTGTGAGGTAGAGCTAGTGAACAACATCTCCTCCCATGGTCAGAGCTTTTCATTTTGCCCTGATTCATTGTGTTGCCATGGCCCATCCAACTTCTGGACTGCGTGTCAATCAGGACATCCAGCGGGTGGATTTCCCCGCCTATGATAGTAACTCTGAGGGCGGGTCTGAAGGTGGTGCTGTGGGAGGCACCGATGTGTAAACCATATCCCCCTGGGTGTCACTTCCAAGGATGACTCCTTCCTCATTCTGGAAGCCCTTTGTTACTCAGTTGTCTATTGGACTTTATGTTCATGTTTATTCATCCTATCTGTTGCATATTCAATTAGCATCTAGGAAGTTCAGTCCTGTTGTGTTCTTCATTGACTTGTTTAAATAAGACCCTCCCTATGAAGTTTGATTTTGGGTGCCTACCGCCACATAACCTTTCCCTATTGGTTTATCCCTTGTTCCTCCCCTTCTCCTCCTTCTGTATAAAACCCTGTGTAACTGTGACCCATTGCTCTTTGTTGCCTGCTGTCCTTGTGTCCTTGTTCTCCCGGCCTCTGGTTGGGGAATAAAGACTTTGGATCACTGCTACAAAGAGTCCCTCTCTCCTCCTTCACCTCCGCCGATCGCGACTGTAGCGCCAGACTGCTGCCAGCTCCGCGCCGAGGCCTAGAGCAGACTGCTCTCTCTAGAGCCTGACACACGGCTGCTGAGCTGCAGATTGTCCTGCTTCCAGGACACTTCAAGCAGGTCGCCTGCTTGGCCTCCGGGCGGTCAAGTGGTCAGCGGCATCATTGCTCTCTGGCTGCCTGGCCGCAGGGCTGCCTGCTGTGAGGAGCAGGGACCCTTCCCAAACACTGCCTTTCCACTTCTCATGGGGGATAAAACCCTGGAGCTTCAGCCACTTCAAAGGTTTAAATAACAAGTTTAGCTTCACAACTAGGGTGGGCTAAAACCATGCAAGCAGCAATTTGATCACTTATAATCATCTGGCCATACCCTTGGCAAATTTCTAATCCATAACAGCATATTACTGAGCCAGAAAACATTTACAGTTTTTCATTAGCCTCTGGAGATGAAGTAATGAGAAGGGGAGACTAAAGTCCAAAATAAATTGTTCTGCACTCTTTCAGTCATACTCACAAGTAATTCAAACAAGGCCTTAGCTTTAAGCATATGTAGTCTTTAAAAGGTAGGAATTTAAGCAAGTGCAGAATTTACTTCATAAAAAGTATGGTTCTTTTTCTTTCTGCAGTGTTCCTAATCTACCTTTACATGCTTTCTCCTTTTATGGTAGATGCTAACATTATTTAAGCATGTCTACTGAAAATCCTTCTTTTAAAGAGCACAGATGGCTGACTAAACATCATCTCTGGTAAAATACCTGTACAACAATGGGCTACCAAAGAGTTTTGCTGCTTAGACCGTAGCCATAAGAAATCAGCACTGCGTAAAACCAGAGCCTGTAAGTGTCAAATTTGACTTGATTTGTTACAGATTTTCCGGGCTAAAATGCAAGTGATTCACAGGTTGTTCAAATTTGCTAGTGTAAAGTATTTTCTTTATTCAATTATTTTGCTAATGTTCTTCGAGAATTGTTCGTCTTTTCTGCCCTATAGATGATTTTCTTTCTGATGATCTGTTAACATTCCTTTTAATTCATCTCCTCTAGTGTAGATATTCAGAGGTATAGGTGATGGATAGTCAGTCCAAACTATATGCCTCTTATTAAAAGTCTCAGGTAGCTAATCCGCCATGCTAAAATACATGAAACTTTTGAGATGCACGAAAAATTATTCATGATCACTTTGTTACTGGATTGTAGCTAATCCAGACCAACTATTAACTCTTAATGAAGTAGGCATAAGGGTCTGAATTACGGAGAGTATAGTATAATGATGACTTAATTTACTGTAAGTCCCCACTGTGAGTAGAGTTCTGGTAGCCTGCAAACACAGCCTGAAAGCAAAAACTCCATACGGCTGCAACATTCCATGATAAAAGTTGGAATTTTGCTCCATCCCCTAAAAAACCCCCAATCCCCACAGAACTCCATTTCTAAACCTGTGAAATAAAAGCATTGTTAACAGTCATGGCACACGGGGCCCTGCAAATACGTGAGGATGCTTGCTGACAACTGGGGTCATTTTGCAGCTATACCATGCCATAGTGACATATATGTTGCAATCACTGCCAGTGTATGAAATGCGCACATAAATTTTGACAACTGTGTTATGAATGATTTACTGCTGAGTTACACTCAAATCGGACAAGTAAGCCATGGTGTATTTCTGTTAACTGATAACTTCAACCAGACCCAAGATGCTATCTTCAAATAAGTGCGGGTGTTCTAGTGAATTAAACTTTTTTAAAAAATTGTCTATCTGCCTATCTTTGCTCTTTTATGGATCACATTACTAGCAGAACTGGAAAATTCCCAGTAGGATGAAGAGTTTATACATAATACAATGCATATTTAATTTTCTTTGGCTTGTCTTAAAAGCAAGGGTCTTTAGTTAGGTGAACTCCTGTTGATTGTAGCTGACGTTTGCAAAAATTTCTTTTGATATAATGGAACTTCTTCCAAAAAAGAAAGCAGGAAGCAAAATTCAAATCTCCAGGAACAGTCCTCAGAATTTAATCCTTTGCCTTGGCAGGGATTTAGCCTGAGGAAAGACCTCAAGTTGTCTAACTGGATACAGGTATACAGCAGCAGAATGCATGTCTGCTAGTGCGGCCTGGTGAAACATGGGGAGCAAGATGCATGGGAACATGCCAGCTCTTTTGCCTTGGAGCTGCTTGGCACACTGAGCAGCCTGGGTTCAGCCATTCAGTGATTGCGTGCTGGATTGCAAAGCACTACGAGCTGGCTGCACGTGAACAGCACGAAACCCAAATCTATAGGATTGCACCTACCAGCTGAAATCTACGGGCCAGAAAGAGAAGTAGGAGCAATGCCCCAGCTCCACCTGGGAGCTGGGAAGTCTGGGGTCCCAGGCAGTGTCTGCATTCCAGATTGCACACGTGCAGTGAGCTGTCCCTGGGAGCTGTCCCTCCTCATGCTGGCATGGTTGGCAGTGGCATGGGGTGGAAGGTACCGCCGTGCAAGCTCCAGGAAAAGGGACCTCTGCTTCTCTGATATAAATCCGGGCTGTGGCACTGGTTTTGGTCCAATTTGTTCAGATTTGTCTGAGGGCTGAGTGCCCCCTACAATAACAGAGAGTAAAGAAAAGAGAAGGGGAAAGGCAAAGGCATTTGGAGACAGTTATCATGTACATCCTGGGGCCTGTGATGTTCCCAGCTCCTCCTTCAGAGTGAGGTGGGAGTGAGGGAGCAGCGCTGATTTCGGTACCCTTTGGTGGGCCTTAGGCACACAGCTCTTGCTTGGGCATGCAGTCTGCAAGCACCCAGTGGAAGACGCTGGATCTGGAGCCTGTCTGGAATACCAGGTCAAGGACTCTGGGAGATGCAAGGATACAAGGCCCTGTCTAGCTCTCTGAGAGGCAGAATGAGAGAGAGTCCCATAGTCTTCCCACTGGTGCTTACCACATGCTTAAAATCTAGCATATTCTAGCTTGCTCTCCTGGTTTGCAGCCAGATTCCTCTGCTTCAGGCCCATAAAATGGGGGAAAGGGTAGTGCTTGAGCTGTTTCACAAATGAAGGGCTGTAGGACTTGGAGGGAGGCTGCCTGAGAAAACACCACCCTTAAAGCACATGTACCAGTTCTAGGCCAGAGTCCTGCTGGGACTGGTGAGGGGCCAGGCTGAAGGTCTGGCTGCCAACTTAACAGCCTAATTAAGAAGTAGAAAGAGGTTGTTGAAAAACTCGCATTCGCTTCAGAACACCTGGTGAGCAAGATGCCGTTAGCTTGGCAGTTGGTGTCTCCATGAGGAAAGCTCTCCTACAAATAGCTGTCCTGCTACAGTGTGGTGTGTGGTGGCATCCTGGCAATGGCCTGACAAGAAAGGTGGTGGATCAGCTGGAAAAGATGTACCCTTGCCCGTGGCATGGTTTGCAGACCTACGCTCAGATGGGCTTGATGGCCAAACTATTCCTCCCTGCTCTGCTCCCATTCACTGCACTAGTGCAGCTGCCTGCTTCAACATGTTGTGTTACATGGTGCCTTGTGTGATGCAACAGAATTTAGGCTATATCAAGATGAAAACATAATTGTTCTCAACAGTGGTATAACTATAATAGCTACCTCCAGGAGCAACCCCTCCATTTGTGAGGTTTATGCCAAAGACTCAGGAAATCACACATCTGGTTTGCTTTATCTCCCTTCTCTGGGCTCACTGAGGATTGAACTGTGGGTTTATTCTCTAGTCTGGAGTGAAGGACAATTTACTTACCAGGACAAACTAGGGAATGAATTATAATTCAGCTACTGTCCAAACTGTATTTCTCTACAGCTCTGTTTTTCTCTGCACACCAGCCTCCTGGTGGTGCAGACTGGCTCTGGGAGCTGGCAAGGACACCAGCACACCACACAGGAGCCCCAAGGTGCAGTCCTTGCCTGAGATCCATTCCCACAGCCCCTACGTAGCATGGGCAACCAGGAGCATCCCTGTGGAGCAGCAGAGACCTTCACCATGGATGGGGAGGAATGGGAGGTCCATGCAGTGGGGACAAAGCAGGCATTTTACCACTATTAGAGAACGAGTTGTTATAGAATACACTCAGCCTCCAAAGCATTTTTGTCGGCTTCTGGCACTGGGCTGGAGGACAGCTGGCTGCTGCTGCCCGGGGGAAGAGACATGATGCCAGCCAGCATGCAGCACTACCACTAGTGGCTGAGCACCTAGGTGCTGTCTGCCACACTCAGTCCCTCCTCCTCCTCCTCCTCCTCTTCCTCCTCCTCCTCCTCCTTTCAGGGCAAACATCTGGAATGCAGAGGGAACTGGGATGCAGCATCGGACTTCTCCTTCTGCACCAGAACCTGAAGAAGAAGGCTGTGCACCCTGGTTGGTACTAGTGTGTGGTGCAATAAATAGCCAGGCCCAGTTTTGACTGCGTGAGCATCACCACTGACCCCAGCTCACCATTTCTGCAACAGAAAATTACTTTTTGATGAAATGTGAATATAAAAGAGGGAAATGCTTTCCCAAAAAATGAAGGGTTCATGGCAAGTAGCAAGAGCTTGGAAACTCAAAATTGCTCTCTTTTTAAAAAGAGAGCAGAAGAAGGTTAATGAACACTAATTTTTAGTGTAACTGTGTTAAAAACACAAGTTCCCATGCGCTCCCGAGAGCCAGCTTATTTCTGCCCTAATGAGCAAGCTGAAACACAGCCTCGTGTATGCTGCCAAAGGCAGAGCCAGAATACTCCAGCACAATAAAAATTCTCCACTGCCCTCAAGCCTCCATCTAAAATTGTATCCAAACCTGAACTGAATTATTTCTGAAAGAGTAATTACTTCTTGATTACTTTTTACCAACCTCTAGGCTCCCAGGCTCCAGGCAGAAGTCAAACTGTCAGATGTCAAAAGGGAGAGAGAAAAAATGTTCATACAGCTATTCCAGCCCAGCTGGAAGAAAGGAACACAGTAAATCTTTTCTTGTGGGAGCTCCAGACCACTTTCCAAAGACTGTGTTTCTTCTGATGCATTTCTGATAAGCCTCCAAACCCTGACAGGATGCTGACCTGCCCTTGCTTCATAGCATAGGAAAGGAGGGGAGGAGACCTTGGCACCAGCAGCAAGAAACAAAGGTGAGAGCACATGGAGGGCAGACCATCTCCACTGAGTTGCTTTTCAGCCCTCAGTGGAGGTGGGCTAGAAAGGGGTCTGGTCCTCGTCTTCCACCCCAGCCAAATGCCAGCACAGGTCCCCCACCTAGAAAGCACCCTTCACCACCAGCGAGGTACTGTGACCAGTGTGGTGAAGGAGTGCTCCCCCTGCCAGGAGCTGCCTACCAGCCCTTGTCCAGACCAGGTGGTGGTGCAGTTTCAAACTCTCCCTGCTCTCCAAGCTTCACTCCTCACATCAAATCCTTCCAGAGAGAGATTGAATTCTTCCCTATTTGGCCATCTTGACTGGGCATGACGGCTGCTCGCATGCAGGACCCCCAGTTTTCCACATCATCCTGTGGAGCACACAAACCACTCACAGGCAGATACCCTGCTGGATCCAGATAGCAGTTCAGGCTGGGTGGGGATTTTGAAGCCCAGCACATCACTTTACTGTTGACTGCTTTCCATGCCAGAGTCCTGTCACTGACCACTCTTTTTACACCAGAGATACTTTGTACTCCTGTATCTTCCCCAACCCACTTTTTAAAAAACCTTTTTCTTTCTGAGCAGGGATAATGGGCACTGGCTGCAGTATTCCTTGAACAGGTATGTTTCTTTCCATAGTGTCACGTGATGCTTTCTCTTTTGCTTTTTATACATTTTAACAGATCTTTACATTAAACTTTCTTAGTATGGAGCTTTTGCTAGTGAAGAATTTTTCTCTGTGATTCCAATCCTCCTAGATTTCTTCTTGAGAGACATTTGCTCATTTATAGTCTATCCATATGTATGTAAGGCCAGGGCTGTTTTTCCCTGCATGCTTAATGCAAAAGGCTCTTTTTTACCGTTAAATTTCATCATGGCAATTTATCACCCAGTCATTCATTGTCAGTGAACACTGAGAAAGTAATTTTTCCCCAGCATAGCTAATGGAATTATGCATACCTTTTCCTTTGTGGGGTGAATATCACCAGTGCTGCAGCCCTTGACCAGATGTCTTGGTTATAGCTGTTGTATTTGAATGAAGAATGCTGGAAGGAATGTGAGGTCTAATTCATTCTCAAAAGAAAGAGTCTGATCCTGAACGTATTTTATTCCTGTAAGTATTTTACATGATGGCTTCCTTCCCTCGTTTCTCTTTGATTCAGCAGATGCTATGTAGCATCAGGGCTACTTTGGGGAATATTTCATTTGAAGTCACCATGCACTGGTTGGGTTGGATTTACTTCCATAACTTCCTTTGACCACAAGGATACCACATATTTTTTATTCCTGAGTATATCAAAGCCAAGTGGCTAGATATAAAGCTTCTACAGGTATGTAAGTCCATTTCTAGGATGAAAAAAGAGAATCAGAAGGAGGAATACAGAACAAGCTGGTGCGTTACATGGGATCTAAGGTTCCCATCTCACACATCAGATCTATTATCTCAAAAAGGCTTTGTGGAAGAATCAAAAAACCATATTTTCACAAAACAGTGGATCAAAAATAGTTCTGGTTTAGGGACAGGCTGTGGTGACTGAAGTGGGTGCTGACATCAGGCAGGTCAAAAGGGAGCTGCTGTGGGCTTTTAGACCAAGAATAAGGTCAATGGGCTTCTTAAGTAGACCAAAGCCAAGAAGAAAGCTCAAAGGAGATCTGTGTTTTTCTCTTGACCAAGTGATCTAATGTCAATAGAAAAGGCTAATTTGGATTTTAGTCCAAATTCTTTATGTCTGGTAGATAATTCAGCCTGCTCATGGATTCAGAATGATAATAGTATGAAATTAACAGGAAAAATTATGATTATTGTTAACTTTGAAAAATGTGAGGCTTACAAAGAGATCAAAGAGATGCCTATCATCAAACCAGGACAGTTTCATTTGCGCTCAATAGTGGGTGTATGAGCAAGCAGAAATTCAACTAGTAGAAAATGTAGTAAGGTGCAGCTCTGACCAGAAAATTATTCCATAGCTTCCAATTTATGTATCTGTGTTCAGCCGTGGCATTCAAAGCATTTTGTGACATTGTCTTAATGTATTTCTTAACTGACTGATCTTTCTTCTCAGACGAAGCAAGTATTTTGTTCAAATTCCCTTTTATTTTTCAAATAATTTAAAGATCTATCTTCTAACAGCAGGTCATTACTGTAAAAATTATACATGACTGATAAATCCATATTTATCTTGTTTACTGAGTATCTCTGCATCCATTTTTTAGTGTGTTCTCCCTTTTTATTTTAGAGAACATCTATAAGACATTTGATTGCCCATGACTGTTTTCTACACTCACCATTAATTTAATGTAGAGGGAGTTAAACTCTTGAACTAGTAGGTAAGTGTTCACACAGAATAGAAATACAGGAAGAAAAAAGCATGTTGAAAAGCTTAACCAAATATTTTATTTTAATCAGGCCTTTTATTTTTCCCTCAAAGGGTAATAAAAATAATGCACACAGTCAGCACAGTTTCATTTCCTCAGGAGATGCACAGATGGAGTACTGTATCAGGTGTTACAAGGGCTTCTGTGGGAAGTGTGGTCTCTTTGTTTGTCCTTTATACCTCATCAGGCAGTGAGGGAAATTTGAGTTACTTCTTGAGACATGACCTATGAGTTTTCCCCACAAGTTTTTTCCTAAGGCTGGGTGAAGAGGGAGGTGTTGGCAGCTGTGAGAGAAAAGACGGCAAAAGAGGAGAGGGTGAGGAGGAAAGCTGCAATATCAAGCCCTAGAATGGGTCGGACCACGACCCCATGGCTTGCAGAAATTGGGACAGACTCCATGAACAGTCTTTGATTTCAGCTACCTCCATTTTTAAGGAAATGGGTAGAAACAAGAACAATTTCAATGTAGCTACACTGCTTTGGCCAGTTGCTTAACTGCACTCTCTTGGATCAGGGAGCTGTTTTATTAAAACCAACCATGTTTGCCTGGGTGCATGTTTTAGATAGTTGTCTCTGGTTTGGGCATGTTTTCACATTTCATGTGAGGCTTATGCTCCCTAACCAGCTTCTCTTTGCAGCTCCCTTTGCCCTAGCCTATGGCTGCCAGAAGTGCTTCATTGATAGAAAACCAGAGAACTGCTTTTATTTAGTGGGAGTGACCAATTTAGAGCAGAAGCGGGGGCAGGTGAGAAAACACATCTGCCAGATATCAGATTATTTATTCCATAGCTGAAGTGTTTGCATAACTTTTCAGTGGCTACCATTTAAAGAAAGAAAACCACTGATGGGCCTTTTCGTAATATATTCCTCCAAGTTTGACATGTTCACTGTGTACTGCCAGCAATCATTCAGTACTTGGAAGGTGAAGTTACTTGTATCTCCACTGTGGCCTCTGTGCCAGACAGCAAGACAGGACAGGCCTCCCTCATTTTCACAATTTGGCATTCAGCTGCCAGCAGTGCTGGGGGTTGCCCAGCCCTCCACACCCACAGGGGCCCTTGCCTCCCAGCCCGGGAGAGTGTGGGCTTGTTTGAGTGCCAGTTGTGTCTTATCAATAATGATATCAAGAAAACATTCATTTAGCCATTTTGGTTAGTTGCTCAGTAACTCAAAAGAAACTGTCCAGGATTTCCCTCTGGAGGAAAGGAAAATGTGACGACACACAATTTCAGCATTGGCGTTTGCAGCATTCCTATCACTGGCCAGATTTTTTCTTTACTAAGGAATTATCCAAGCAGATTTCCTTTTCTGAGCAGAAGGTGCTCAGATAAGCCTTCCCACTCTGTGGCTATTGAGCACATGTCTCAATATAGCTTTGCTCTCTTTGAAGCATGAGGGTTTTCAAATGCTTCTGGAGCTTTTTTTGCTAGCAGTCACCCTCCTTATGTTGCTCAAATTATAGCTTGGTGAAATCCATGAAGCCTACATACCTTCCACTTGCAGTGGGATGGTGCTTGGGCCACCTGGGCCCCTCTCCCATTGACAAGTATGAGCTGAGTTTTTCACATCGGGGAAGGGCATTTTCTATTTTTGCTGCAAGCCAAAGCTACCAAATGTTGTCTCTGAAATGACAGGCTGTATGCCAAATAAGAATTCACAAATGAACCCTGTAATTAGATAATGCATTACAATCAGTGGAAAAAGAAAGAAAGCAGTCTGTGGAGACAATTAGCACTGTTTAACTGGTTTTGATTGCCCTGTTAAAGGGCAGAGTGAGATCTTTGATGTTCTTTCATAGCTGAGATGTACTAAAACCACATGTAATGGCTTACATTTAAGGCTTTGGCAAGATTTTTTTCACTCCCCATTTCTCTTCAGTTCTATCAAAAAACCCCAAGGTCTGGAGTTAGAGCAAACCAGCAGCTTTTCCTGGAGATTTTCTTAGAGATTTGCCCTTTTATCTCCTATTTTCAGGAAAAAAGATTGCCTCATGATGCACTTCAGGTACAAGGAACAGTAAGATGGCACACACTGGTGGGAGATGAGTGGTTTAGGAAAGAGACAAATTACATACTTTTTTATCACCAATTGAAGTTTGTCTATACACAGATAAATGTGTATAATTCTAAGTGTATATAACTGTTAAGTTATAGCATTTCAGCCCAACTGTACTAGAGATATCTTCCCCAGGAATTTTTTGTAGTGGCTATAGTATTTATGTGAATGCTTTGTAAAATTTCTGACTCCTAAAAAATGAAATGTTGTCAGATAAATAGTGGATATTATTTGTGTGTGCTGACATTAACTTTGAACCTTCTGCTTGGAGCAGGATGTTAAGCAAAACGACCTCCAGATTTTTCTTACAACCAAATTTTTTCTACAGTTTTCATTAGCTCAAAAACCCATTCTGTACATGCTGTTAATGTCAGCCAGTTTCTTCAGACAAGTTATTGCATGTTGGTATATTTTCTTGTCCTGTCTATTCAGACATAAACACATTTTTCTCCTTTATTCACATCTTAATATGAACCCTGTGGACACAGACTACAAGAGCACACTCTATAAGGGAGCATGATTTAAAGCCCAAAAAATCCATCATCCCAAATGCAATGCTGCTCTGAAGGTAGTTAGATTTTGGCTACCTTCAGCTTCACCGATTTCTAACTTCAGTGTCAATTCTCTTCCATCTCCAGTAAAATAAATTCTGGGTTAGGAGAGTAGTACAAAAGGGTTAGTTGTTATGCAGCAACACTGTGGGTGGTTGTGTAAGGAACAAGCTGTCTGCAGTCCAAATGGTCATCTGAACACAGCAGCAACCCAGCTCAACTCCCTTCTTGCTGACTGATTTATCAGCATGTCCTGTGACATTTGAGTCTCACTGTGTGTTAAGCTTCATTTCCACACCAGTTTCACAAACTAACTGTTTTCCACCAGTTTTCCATCACCTGAGCAGACTTGAGGAGCAGTACACCACTACAATAGGTTGAAGCTACAAGACTGCCATGGTGCTCAAATTCAGCAACTGTTAATTAAGGCTAGAGAGTCCCCAGACAGTCCTCTGCTCTGCAAATGTCAAAGGGAATCCCAGCATGGGGGTTCTGAAATCTTTTCAGTTCCATGTAGGATAGAACAAGTCACAGGAACAGATCTAGTAGCTATTTTATGTCGGTGGAAAGGCATGAACAAAGCCTAACTTTGAGTAAGAAGTCAATTGAATCCTGTGTAGACTGACTGTAAGTGCCAAGCAAAAAAGTCAAAGCTCTGCAACATAATTAGGACTGAGATCTTTGAGATTGGACTTTACTTGCAAACAGTGCTTTAAAGCATTTTTTTCAGGTTGAAACCATAAACTTTGGCTGTGCTCCATTTTTCAGTCTGTATACTATTTCACTGGATTTCTTTTCACATGTGGTTTAACAACACCCCCACAGCAGCTCTAGGTGCCGAAGAAATCAGGAAGTGGAACAGCACAAACAAGGGTGGTCACTGTGAGGGAGGGAACGCTTGCAAAAGGGCTTATGCGGAGGCAGATGCCAGGTAAATATAAATTCCTCTTAACTTATTTCAAGAAAAAAAAAAAAAAAAATCTCTAAAACCAGAGCACTGTATAGCCTAGCTGAACTTGCCAGCTTCATCAGTTCTCATTTCCAGTGGCCTCCATCACTTTGTTAACAGGTATACAACCAGTGCTTTTATAAAATACTATTTTCTCATGAGCCATGTGACATCCATCTATGCCCTTTATGTACAAGCATATATATGCCGTGTAGGTGGTACATTTTTGCAAGTCCTTCCTCTGCCAGGTTTACACAGAACCAGGGGATTACTGTTCACATTATCATTAGTCTAATAGAGCAGTACTTCAGACTGTTAGGTTATTCACTAAGAAAAGTGAATTAAAAGTGATCTTGAGAAGACACATTTTTCTCAGGGTTAAATCCTCTCATTTTCTTCCAAGAAAAAAAAGTTTGTGAAGGAAGAAAGGAAGCAGGGTCTAAATGCACAGATTCCTGTAGTGGGAGGAGACATGCTGATGCAGACAGAGCTGTGGTTGCTGCTCTGTCACCATGGTCAGTGGCCATCCAGACTCTATGCAGACTTCTGCAGAATAGCTGACCTGTCCGTTTGAAAGAGCATGGGGCCAGGGAAGGTCTACAGTTTTCAAAAGGGCCATGGGCTGTTTTCAGAAGGCCTGTTTTAGGTGCTAATTGATAAATAAGAAGTCCAGAACCAGCTCATGATACTGTCGTCATGCTCTACCAGTCGTCCGAGAAAAGACAAGATGTAGACTTAGAAATAACTTTAAAATTTAGTGAGGCTCTTTAGTCTAGCAAACCCCTTGGTTATGGCTTGGGAGCAAACCACAACAGGAATGAACCGTTCTGTAGAAGCAGCAACTGCTCCTCTCTGCTGGGCAGAGAAGGAGCCATGCTTCAGCAGCTCTGGATAAGAGGAACAGGGTGTCAGCATCATGCATGCATTGTTCTCTCGAGCTAAAATATTCCAGCTGCTGTGGTGACTCTAGATCAGCTCTTAACTAAACAGAAACAGGAATCAGAAAGACAAAAGTCAGTTCAAAAATCAGTTAGGTTCCCAGAGGATTTTCAAAGGTGCTTGAGACCACTGATGGATGGCTGGAAAGACACAGAAAACAATTGGTTTTCCAGGGCAATTGTGTTTGATTCCTGTAAAGTTAATAGGGGAAAATGACATTTAAAATTTAAATTAAAAACTACGTGGAAAGCTTGAAGAATCTAGATCTGCATGCAAATGTAAACCTATAAATATAGATTACATATATCTTCTGAACAGAATCCTATAGGAGCTAACCGATGAGCTTACTGAACCATTCTTAGCAGCACTGGAAAAACCTGGGTTTGCAGATCTTCCCCATTTTGTCACACTTGAAGACCTTTAGGCCAGATGTCACCACCATTGCTAGCACTGAGTCATCTGTCATGTCAACTGTGGTCTTACTGAAAATGATCAGAAACACAGTGAAAGCAGGTGTCTTATTTTTGCTAAGGAGTTCCCCTAGTGACAACTGATAACAGCAAACTTGCTTATGCATTTTAATATGATAGAAGATATTTATCTACTCTTAGGTTTTTGGCTTTGGTTTTCTGTAAATTGACTACCAATTGATAAATATACAGCTCACAAACTTGGTTTCACTCTCAGAGTTGGCATGTGCTGCATTTTTCCTGTGGTAAGGCTTACTACCTTATTCATCTGCAGGAAAAACAAGGAAGACTGGCACCTGCAAGTCTGCCTCCAAATTGGCAAAGTGTTAAAAACAATTAGCCAATAAATGGACTGTTTTCCAAGCAGAACAATGCAATTGCTGCCATCTAGATTAAAAATTGGTTTTAAATCCATCCTTTTATGTCTAACCTAGTACAACAGAGAGGGAGGGAACCTTTGATTATCTGATGGCTAGAAGTTGGGGTGACCTGTCAGACGAAGCTGGAACTTACAGAAGCACAGAATCTGCTGAGACACGGCACAAAGGCAAGACCAAATGGAAGGAGAAAGTGAGAGAATGCAGAAACTTCACCACCTTGCCACACAGCTATTACCTCCTGGGGTAAAAAGCAAAATGGGGAAGGAATGCTGAAGTGGTGCTGTTTTTTGTGCCTCTCACATGATATCTGCACGCTAAGTGAAAACAGCTCAGGCAGCAGCTTTACACTGTCTGAACAGTCCTGCATCAGCCGCACCATGATGCCTGAAACATGGGCAAAAAGGCAGGTTTGGCACAGTGTTTCTCTGCAATCAGTCTTCTTTGGAGGCCTGGGCTTGGCACAGGGATTCCCAAAGGTCAACAGGATGCTGTGACAGAGCTGGCAACCTGTGCAAAAGGCCACCAATGTCTAGGAACTGCTAAAGCAGATTGGCCTAAAGATGCTGGTGTGAGTACAGTCGTGTGGAATCGTGGGTCTGGCCCGAGACAGGGTGTTTTCAGTCTTTGAGAGCAACCCTGCCTGGTAATGAGGCTGGGCTGGGCATAGCTACTTGCACCCCATGGCTTTGCATTGCAGCTTCACCCAGGCATCATCTTTGGTGGGGACACAGCCTTGACAGACGGGACATGCAACACAAGGCAGTTGCTCTGCAGAGTCAGGAGAGGCCAAGAAGCTTTGCATTTTCTTACATTATTCGGCATCTGTCTCTGCCAGGACGCAAAGAATATCTACAGTGACGACAAGTGAAGCTCTAGTTCTGTTTTCCACCCCTTAGTGTGCACACCCTGTATGCATCTGTGCATGTGTTGGAGCTCCCCCCAGGAGCCCTGCTGTCTCCTCCTCAAAAAACAGCATGCCTGCAGCATGGCTCCTGGTCCTGCATGGCTGAAAAGGCACCGGTGTGCTTTCATTCACGGGGAGCACAGCCAAGGGCGGGTGCTTCAGACACAGACCCTGATCACAGGGTTTTCTCATGTCCTCTGGCTCCACTGTTCATGTTTTCATTAATTTGTTGCTTTATTTCCACTGAAACTTTTATGTAAGGGGTCAAGTATATCCATCGACAGCCTGGTTCTGTAGCAGTTGCCCTATCAGCACATCCAGATAACACGACAAGGCAATTGCTCTTTATTATTTAATCCTAGATAAGTCAATGTGAAACGTACCACTCCAACTGAGCTGTTTCTTAAAGTGAACAAATGTAAAGTGTATAGGCATTTTCTGAATGATCCAAACTCTTTCTATTCTCTTCTGTTCCTTGTTTTTAATTGTCCTCTTGAATTCCCGCATTCTGGAGCTCATCACATCCTGCTCCGCTCACCACCTGGTCTGATGTGAAGTGGTGACTTCTGTGTCAGCACTACCAGTGAGAGCAGATTGCCCATGCTCACTGTATTTCTCACTTCTCCTGACCCAAGGCAAAGCCAGCTCTTCCCCGAAGTGTGCTGAGAGGCTCTGACACAGCATGGTGTGATGCAGATAGGAAGACCTGTTTTAATGGGAAATACCATTGCATCTGCCACAGGCATGACAACTAAAACAGGATGCTGTATGTTCAGTTACACAGGAAAATATCCCTCAAGGCAAACCCCAGAGAGAGCCTGGACCATGGATGGGCAGATCTCTGCTTATTCTTGACAACTGAGGCTGGCACAGCTTTGGTGCTGTGCTAGCACACAAGAAGAAGGGCTTCTACATTTATATCAGCATCAAAAAGATTAGGGAAAATGTTAGGCTACTGCTGAAGCAGAATGGGTGTCCTGGCAACAGAAGACACAGAGAAGGCAGAATTACTGAGGCCTTCTTTGCCTCAGTCATCACTGGTGAGGAAGACTCTCAGGAGACCCATACTTCAGAGGTAAGAGAGGAATGATGGAGAAAGGAAGACTTCCCTTGTTGAGGGTTGGGTTAGAGATTGGCTAGGCAGAATTAACACCCATAAATCCACAGGCCCTGATGAGATGCACCCACAGGTGCTGAGGGAGCTGGCAGATGCTGTAGCTAAGCCACTCTCCACCGTCTTTGAAAAGTCACAGAAAACAGGAACAGGGCCTGATGACTGAAGGAAAGCCAATGCTACTCCCATCTCCAAAACTGGCAAGAAGGAGGGGGATCCAGGAAACTGCCGGCCAGTCAGCCTCACCTCCATCCCTGGAAAGGTGATGGAACAGAACATTCTGGTGGTCATCACCAAGCATGTAGGTGAAAAGGAGGTCATCTGGAGCAGTCAGCATGGATTCCCCAAGGGGAAATCATGCTTGACCAGTCTGACAGCCTTCTGTGACGGCAGGGCAGGATGGGTAGATGAGGGGAGAGCAGTGGATGCTGTCTGCCTCCACTTCAGCAAGGCTTTGGACACCGTGTCCCACAACATCCTCACAGGGAAGCTCAGGAAATGTGGTGAATCAAGAATGGACAGATGAATGGACAATGAGGTGGATCAAGGACTGGCTGAATGGCAGAGCTCAGAGGGTCAGGATCAGGGGAGTAGAATCCAGCTGGAGGCCTGCAGTCAGTGGTGTTCCCCAGGGATCAATACTGGGTCCAGTCTCACTCAACTTGTTTATCGCTGACCTGGATGAAGGGATACAAGGTTCCCTCAGCAGCTTTGCTGATGATACAAACTGGGGGAGTGGCTGAGACACTGAAGGCTCTGCTGCCTTTCGGCTGGACCGTGGTAGGCCGGGGAGTTGGACGGAGAGAACCCCGGTGAGGTTCAACAAGGGCAAGTGCAGGGTCGTGCCCCGGGGAGGAATAACCCCAAGTACCAGCACAGGCTGGGGCTGCCCCGCTAAAGAGCAGCTCTGCTGAGAAGGAGCTGGGAGTCCCGGTGGATCACAAGGTGACAACGAGCCGGCAGTGTGTCCTTGTGGCCAGGAGGCCCAGTGGGATCCTGGGGTGTGTCGGGAAGAGTGTGGCCAGCAGATCAAGGGAGCTGATCCTCCCCCTCTACTGGGCCCTGGTGAGGCCACATCTGGAGTGCTGTGTCCAGTTCTGGGCTCCTCAGTACAAGAGAGAAATGGAGCTTCTGGAGAGTGTCCAGCAAAGGGTCACAAGGATAATGAGGGGTCTGGAGCATCTCTCTTACGAGGAGAGATTGAGAGAGCTGGGCCTGTTTAGTCTAGAGAAGAGAAGACTGAGAGGGATCTCATCAATGCATATAAATATCTCACAGGTGGGTGCCAACAGATTGGTGCCAGATTCTTTTCAGTGGTGCCCAGTGACATGACAAGGAGCAGTGACCCAAGCAGTTTCACCTGAATGAGGAACAACTTCTTTATATTGAGAGTGGCAGAGCATTGGAACAGGCTGCTCAGGGAGGTCCTGGAATGTCCCTCTCCAGAGACATTCAAAACCCAGTTGGATGTGTCCCTGTGCAACCTGCTCTAGGTGACCCTGCCTTGGCAGTGGGGTTGGATGGGATTATCTCCAGAAATTCCTTCCAACCCCAGCAATTCTGTGATTCTGTGCTTAGCATGGGTGTGCTTGACCTTTCCAGTGCTCCTGTGGCTGTGACTGTGACTGGTGCTTCCCCAGGGATGTCCATCGTCCTGTCACACCTGATGAGGTCATCCAGCCTGACCATTGTTCAGCAGTGTAAGTGACTGGATGTGTGAGCTCTCTCATTGCTTTTCCTAGTCCAAGCAAGCTGGGCGTGTCTAACCAGAATTATTCTCCAAGTGACACCTCCAAGCTCTTGTGTTCTGCCAGACGCAATCTGCTTCAGGCTGATTAAAAGCATCATTCTTATGCTGAGTTTCACCATTGCACCTTTACTCAGTGGGCCAAGCAAGATCCCCAAGCAGTGAAGAAATACCATGGTTGCATTTAGCTGCCCCTCAGCTTTTCTGAAGCTGCAAACAATCTACTCAGTCTGGTCTATCAACAATGTCTCAGCAATGTCAACATTTCTCAAAGATGCGGCGTACATTTGGGAAGTAGCATGTGCTTCCTAATATGTTTTCCAGTTCTGTGCCATAGCCCAGCAGACAGATGCCACAGACCCTTTCTTCAGAGATAAGTTGACCATCTTCATTTAATATGATCAAAGTGTCATAACTCAAATCACAGATTTGTCACTTCCTCATGAGCTTCAAGTGAATTAATCTCAGATGTCATTCACTGAAAAAATAATGTTTTTCGGAAGAATGAAACTCTTGTCTAGCTGTTCTATACCGGCTGTAAAGCGTAGCAAAGCTTTGTATGTGCTGCTGCTTGGCTATTTTATATCCTTTGCCCAAATGTAGTCAACACTGGTAGATGTGTTTTAGTTTCTTTTCTTTTCTTT
>VZRV01000482.1:61911-145183 GCA_013398115.1 Falcunculus frontatus | reverse complement strand
ACAGGTGGGGGGAGGGAAGGGGGGGAAAAGAGCGGGTAAAAGGCAGGGAAGGTCGGGATTAAATTCTAACTCAGCTGGGGCTGAGTTTAAATGTGATAGGGGGAAATTGCAACAAGAGGATACTTCTTTATAGCAGCAAAGTACTGGGATAAATTCACTACAGAAACTGAGAAATCTTTATCAGCAGCAGCTCTCTGCAAAGAGGTTACACATCCATTCCTCGTGGCAAAGCCAGGCACAGGCAATTGGGCCAGACAACCTCTCCAGGTTGACCTCAGCCCTATTTTCAAAAAATTGCACAAAAATGTAATTGTGCACTAATACAGTAAAGTCTTCTTTTCAGCTTATCAGGCTTTGAGATGCCTCAGATTGAGATGCAAACCCAGCTCCTACTACTTTGCTATGCTCGGACTCTCCCCCTTTCCCCGACCCAATCTCCTGAGCACCCAGCAGCTCGTGAGGAGCTGGCATCCTCAGCGTCTCTTCCAAGCTCAACAAGTGAACAAACAGGTACTCCAACATGGCCTTCCTCTGTACTTTGGGCAGCACAGACCCACCCGGAGGAACTGCAATCCAAGAGTGGATGTAAACACGGGACTCTTGCTTGCCACTGTCTCCACCTGTTTTCCAGCTCAGCCCCGGGCTAGGAAACAAAAGACAACAAACATATTAAAAACATCCTTGAGGTGCCTTGAGGATGCCCAGGCCCAGGAGAAAGCCCTTCCCACCACCCTCTTGGCCTTTTCCCACTCTGAGGAACTGTGGAAATGCACATCCAGACCCAAGTTGGACAGCCTAGGATGCTTTCTGCACACCAAACGCCACTGTCCCGAGCACCAGGAGCCTGAAGATGCTCTGGATTGCAATTCACAGCCTCAGTGAACCCTGCGTGAGACATCCAAGTCGTTTGTGCGCAGAGGAAATAAAAGTTGCCATTTTTAATAGTTAAAATATCCATCGGAGTTACTGGCTGCTTACAGCAGTGAGCTTCACACGGCCTCCCATACTTATGGATTTATCAGAAGAAGCAGTTTCAAGTTCCTTCCTTTTGGAGCTCAACTCCAAAGTTCTCACGACTGCTCCTGAGAGAGGCAAGTGGAACTTCAGGAGCTCAGGAAAGCTACTCCCTCCCCTAAGTCCTGGCTCACCTGCCCGAGCACCCACAGTGCTTTTATACCACCTCTCTCCCTGCTTTCCACGTTCATTTAAATGTAAGAAACGTGCAAGCTCTTCCTCCAGCCCCAGCCGCATCTTCCCTGCGCCCCCACACTGCCGCACCTGCTCAGGTGCCGCTCCCCTCTGCTGCGCTGCCCCTTGGCACGGGACCGAGGAGGGAGAAACTCCAGGTTTTGGCTCCCAGGAAAGGCTCTGCCGGGGTACCCCGCAAGCCCCGGCCCCAGCCCCGCAGCTCCTTCCCGGCTCCGTGCCCGCGCCGGGACAGCCTGCCCACCGCGCAGCCCCCGCCGCCCGCTCCCGCCCCGCTCTGTTCCGGGGCCGCCTCCCTCGGGTCCTTTGCCGGGATCCGCCGCGTCGCCGTTCTCCGCTCACCTTCAACCTCGCTGCAGCCACAGCAACCGCCGCCCTCCTCCATCGTCATCGCAACCCTGGCCCGCCGCAGCCGGGAACAGCGTCTGGTGCTTCCAAGCTGCTCCCGGGCGCCGCCGCAGCCCCGCAGGGCCGGGCCGGCAACGCCGGAGGGCACCCACAGAGCGACCGCACCGAGCGCGTACAGCCACTGCGCATGCGTACCACTGCCCACTCCGCCCCGCCCTTAAACACCACACGGTGTGATCGGGCATATCACCGCGCACGCGCACTGCCCGTAGCTGCAGTACTGCTTTCCAGCCAGCAGGTGGAAGCGGCGATGCAGTCAAGTCGGTGCGCATGCGTATCTTTCTTGGCTGCAGTACCGCCCTTCAGCCAGCAGGTGACAACAGCGAGTCATTCAGAGGTGGCCGCGTGCCTCTTTCTCGAGAGGCCGCGGCCGCGCGTGCGTCACTCGGGGAGCCGGAAGTGCCGAGCAGCCGCGTCCCTGCTCAGCCGACACGCTTGGCAGCATGAATATTTAAGGCGTTAAGGGAGCAAATGCCGTACCAGAATAAATCATAAACAAGTTGCCAGACTTCTTCCAAGTTTCTCTCCAACCGTTCGTACGGGGAAGTCCATGATTATCTCGGTTCCTTCTGGAAAAATGAAATTATTCCTCAGCTTTGGAGTGGTCCCAGTCCAATCCGAGCACTCGAGGAACAAATATCTGCTGTGTGCCAGGAACAGCTTTTCTAAGTGAAAGAACTGAAAAAGACTTGGCATCGCGCGTTTTTTCCTGGAATAAGAGCACATGCCGACACAGCTTGTCAGCACTCACAGCACTCTCTTCTCCAAACACAATTCTGGGCTCCTTTGCAAACTGCCTCTGCCATGCGGTTTTCTCCAGGAGAAATTACGGAGTTTCTCCTGGCAGGTTGGAGATTATGTTATCGCAAATGAAAGAAAGTAAAGAAGAAATATTCCCAGCAAGAGCCTTTGGGAGCTGCTGGGCTGAATTTGGAAGGGGACATTCAGTCCCTGCAGTGCAAATACATGACCACCTCCAACCCAAAGCAAAGATGTCAAGTGGGGTCTGAAAGCACCGGTTTGACAAACCTCGTTGTCATTCTTCTCTTCAGTGATTTTTGCAATCAACCTCTGAAGCTGAGAAACCACAACTGCCCTCAGCGGTCCCCTAGCCACTCTGGAACAAAACAATATTCCCAGCCAAATCCACAATTGACAGGTGGCAAGGGTCTCCTCTTCAGAAGCTCCTGGCCCGATCTGGAACTGCAGTGACATATTACGCATAGTAGAGGAAATTCCATTTGATTTTTTTATTTAAGCAGAACCTAGGGACAAGCGCTATAGAAGTGGCATCCACCTAATTGCTACCACAGCAGAGATGGTGACTGTAATTTCTACACGACCTCTCAGCATCCAAGCTCTAGCTGTAGGCCGACAAGGGGAGGAGGCAGATCTCTCCAATGGAAATGATTTCTCACTTATTGAGGATGAAAATGGCTGAAGGTGGAATCTAGTGAAAAAAGGCATTCATGTAAGACAGATCTAAAGAGAAACAGTTCTCACCTTTGTCAAGTCCCATTAAAACCTGTAAATGTTTGCCTGTCTGTGTGTGCATTCACAAGTGAACAGAAATCCAAACACTAGAGATCATTATCAGGAGCAGAAAGAAACCAACGTACCAGTCTTTGTCAAGACACATAAGATTAGTGCACGAGATACAAAGAAACAAAGTATTTATTGTTGAAAGCTTTTCTACGAATCACTCGGCATCATACAATGGATATGGTGGCTACAGAGAAGGAAAGAGTTGCTCTCTCCCTTCCCTCCATTCTTTATTACACGTATTTGCTCACTCTCACAAACCCACTGTTGTATTTTTTAAATGGAGTTCCTCTCTTCAGTGAGTTTGGAAAAGATGTTTATAATACAGGATCTGGCAGAACAGATACATCCTATTAAACAACAGAGCAGTTACAGAAAGGAGACTGCTTTCTTTTGGAAAAAAAAGCCTTCTTTCCCTCCTTATCTCTTTGCGTTGCCATAAAAGGGTTCTCCACACAAAACCAGACCAACAATCCCCAAATACCTGATTAGCATTTCGGCAAAATTAGGAGCCCTAGGATATGCACCAATATTGCTTTATACACTAATATTTTCACTTGTCTTCCACAGGATAAGTTCTAAATAATGTGATGTAAAAAACCTGCCAGCAGAGACGATGTCTGCACTACAGCTACCAACCCTGCTATGTCGAACAACCAAATCCCTGCTGGTAACAGTGAAAATGCTTTGACAGTGTGTCTCAAAGTTATGTGCAAAACTTTTGGTTCTGTCCTTTCCCTCCACTTCCCAGGCTACACACCGACTGACAGTCTCTCCCACGTGCTCTATGTCCGCATACACACATGCACACAGAATGCCCAGACTCACGTGGGCTGTGCTGTTTCCAAGAGTACTTTGCACATTAGCTTGTGCTGTGTCTTACTGGCGCTTCAGTAGCACTCTGCTCCATTTTTTACAATTTCCTTTCCCACTGTTGTATTCTTCTATTCATTCCATAGCCAAACATTTGTTTCCCCTTCAGTCTCTAAGAAACATTTGATCCGATTCCTGCCTCATGGCCAACAACCCAGAAGACAAAAAACTGTTTCTAACCTACCATGTCAACACTTCTGCCCCAAGATACATTTCCCTCCTACTGGTACTCCAGATTTCTGTTGAACCCTTTCCTAGTTGGATGCTGTATTTTCTAACTATCTATATTATCATCTATACATTAATTACTTCTATGCACAGAATGTTCTTTTGCAGTATGCATAGATTTGTATTATACCGTACCAACTGAAGACCCTGAAACATCTTCTTGTCAGCTTTTATGCACACAAAAAGACAACCATCCTGAACTCAAATTTCTCATTCGCAGTCTACCATAATTACCTGCCTGTTCAGTGCCACGACCTTTCATTTTCAATGCTCAAGCAACACTTGGACTAGTTGCTTCCAGTATTGCTCCATTGTTTCTCTTCAAATAAAATTTCTCTTTGTTTTGCAAACAAGCAAGCTCTTAGCTGCACCTGTGGGACAGAGGACAACACTTTTCTCTGTGTGTCTTCACCAAAAGGCGTGAACAGCTCCCGAACACAGGAAAAAGGCATCAAAATTTCAAACCCCAGTTTAACCAAAGGAAAGATACCCGACTCCTGATTCCTAAGACTCACAGGTGGTGACCAGTCTTTTTTTATAGACAGTGGGATATAAGAATTTAGATTCTGGACTGCCATCTCCAGTGCCTGATTCATGCACACACACATTTTAGTATAACACTGCTGCTTAACAGAGCTTCAGCTTTCAGTGATGCGGTTGTGAACAATGGCACCAACATCACATTAGTTTTGTTAATTTGCTCTGAAAGAGACTTGGAACCAGATCCATCCAATTAATTCTACAGAGGCTCTAAAACTAGGCTGGACTCCAGTATGTTGCCAGCTGTGGCAAATGACTGATATTTTTTGCAAATATTTGCCACTCCAGCAGAAAGACTCTCAAACCCTGGAATTCCCTGGCAGACAGTCTGCAGGCATCTATCTCAGTCCAGTGCTCTTCTCATATCCTTGCTTATCTTTCTCTGCATTTTTTATTCCTGCAGACTGAGCATAGCCCCTGAATGTAGCTGCTCTGTTTGCCACATACAGACAAGAGTTTTATACACTGAGCAGCATGCACACAACGGACACAGCAGCATAACAAATATGGAAGCACAGTAGCAGATGACCTCCACTGTTTTCTCTTCGTAATGCTTGTAGTCCAATTAGTGGAGTCCTAAATTAAGTAATATTTCAAGTCAATCACTGTGGCAGCCTCACAGCCCCTCAGTATAACCACTTTAAGACTGCAGGATTTCACATTTCACTGTGAAAAGAGATTTTGACACAAAAGAGAAAAATTCCAAATCAAGCCATTCCCAGTAAAAGGCCTCAGTCAATGAGGTACTGCCGTACTTTCTCTCACACCAATAGGTTTTGTGTGAGAGTACTGCCATCACGTAAATGCAATCAAAAGTAAATTTTCCAAGACCTATCTAAACACAATGGACGGAGTAAAAGCTATGGCACCATTAATGTGAAAACAAAGATATTAAACAAAGGCGTAAAGAGAAGACTATCTCTTCTGTGACTGAACAGAAGAAACTTTTAAGTTAAACGAAGAGAGAAATTGGCAAAGACAGCAGAAAACACAATACTAGAGAAAAAATGCATTTATTCAGGGGAGCTGCCTTCCTTTCATACCACATGTGAATTTGATTCTCTTTCCAAGGAAGTGAAAGAAAGGAGGTGAAAAGGAGTAACCTGGAAGAGCATTTTGAGTGGCACATCAAATAGAGAGTTATACTTTGGCAGCTGCTTTTTGGACTAGAAATGATATTGGGCCTTCAATTACAACTCATCTGTGCACTACAAAAAATGAGGAGGGGAAGGATTTAAGGAAGATGTCCCTGCTTCCAAGTAATTGTTCTATAAATTCCCATAGTCTGAATTTGTCATACATTTACAAAGAAGATGATTTCCAAGGGATATGTTCTCTGTGCTATTTAAGGCCGATAGTGCTTTATAACTCAACAGCATCCAAAATAAGCAGCACGTATCATGTATAGGAGAGCTAAATAATTAATAGTAAGAGGCAGTTCACCTATGATCAAATGTGAGACCAATCCAGGGACTCTGCTAACATCTTGAAGTAAAGAAAAAACTACCATGTTACATGAAGTTAAGCTTCTTGGATTCTGCACCAAGAATTAGGAAGTTCTTTTCAGTGATGAACCCTACAGGCCCACAGAGAAACATTTACATAATCTGGTATTTTACATATATACTCATTGTTAATATCTGCTGTGTTAAAGGCAGGCATCAGCAAAGCACCATTACGTTATTTTCATTTTCTCAGAATGCCTCATTTGTTGCTAATACCAGTGATATTAGGGATGCATAAGAAGCTCTTATCCCAGGGATGATTCTCTTTCTCTCAGTACAGTATACAGATCATACCCATCTAGTGACACGTGATTCAATCTACCTTTCACCGCCGGGACAAGGGGAAGAGAAATTTTTTGCATCTGCAGAAGAGATGTCCTGACTGTATGTCTTTCTTCCAGACGGGCTCTGCATTCCGGGATGAAAATCCTCCTAGTTTGTTCTTTCAGATGGTGAGATAGCTTCTTGCATTGGTCCGACTGGAATAAAAACTCTATTCAGGAATATAAAGCATTCCACAGCTATAAGAAAGACTATCTTGTCTAATTCCAGATAACTTACTGTTTGAGACTCTTGGGTACCATAGGATAAGAACTGCATTTATTTCTCTAAATCTGTGGTCTCCTAGAACCTATCTCAACCTTCCCCATCAGTGCCACCCATGATTCTAAGCATAGCCCATTAGGATTTGCTGTGTAGTGTCTAACTTTCCACTAAAATTTAATGATGTGCGTTGATGAGCGAACCTTTAGTCTTCTTTCACACTGACACTTGTATGGTGCTGTCTCTGGCTTGGAATGGTTTGAGACACCCATCTCGGGCAAGATTTTCAAGGGTCACTCTAAAGC
The DNA here is from genome assembly GCA_013398115.1 of Falcunculus frontatus. Lineage (NCBI taxonomy): Eukaryota > Metazoa > Chordata > Aves > Passeriformes > Falcunculus > Falcunculus frontatus. Next base: position 138,033 of record VZRV01000482.1, on the reverse strand, counting down.
TGGTGTTATGACTGGTGTGTTGACGTTATGTTCTGATCCAGTCAGGAAGCAGGTCCATGTGTAACAGTGAGCTAGGTAACGCTGAAAAGTCCACTGGTTTGGTGGTCGTGATGCCAATGGAATCTTGTGAGCAGTACTTATGTGTTACGCACTCCCAAAGATTGTTCCAATTCCTGTCGGCGCTGCTGGATCTGAAAGAAAAAGACACACTGTACAGTTTAGCAGATTAAATTGCTCAGTGGAAGGAGATGCATTTGTAAGTCAGCAATGTGGATATTTCTTTCATACCTTGCAGTAGAAATATCTGCTCACAGCTTCTTGAGACCATGGCTCGTGATAAAATTCGGCTCTGCGTTCTTCCTCCGGGTTTCCAACCACATCAGTCATCACCTGTGACAAAAATAAAACCATTTTTCACCATAGCTCTTCTACCATACAGAGAAACTTTCAGATTTACCCAGAGTGAAAATTTATCTACATTACACATAAAAATGGTCAGAACTGTTCTCAAAGCCCAAAGCAAATGGACAAGGTGTGCTTACTGACAAAACAGGATCATAGAATGATCAAATGGTTTGTGTTGGAATAGACCTTTAAGCTCATCTCCTTCCACCCCCTGCCAAGGGCAGGGACACCTTCCACTAGATCAGGTGCTCCAAGCCCCTCCAGGGGGGGCTCCAACCTGCCTCCAGGGACAGGGCAGCAGGGGGTTGGAACCATTCTATAAAAAAAATAGAATTCTGATGACTATGTCTCCAGCATCACAGAACCACAGGTAAATATAGTTATTGGTATGTTCTGCAAAGCAGTGTTGTGGAATCACAACTGTGATGCCAGCAGGGCAGAACATTATAGAAAAGGCTCTTATGGGACTAGATGTCAGTCCGGGAAAACTCTGAACAACTATTCCATGGATATAACTAGAGAAGCTCCACAACAGCTTTGTTTGTAAGTTCCTCAAGTCAAAGTCTGCTTTATTTAAACATTCTTTCAGATGCCTGTCCCCTTTGAATACAATAGAAATAACAGTAACCATAATCTTAACAGTAGATTTTTGGAAGACTATTCACTTAACAATAGGCATTTATATAAGAAAGACACAATGATTCTATTAAATAATTTCATGGATTCATTAATACAACTGATTTTGAGGCATCTCAGTTAAAGACAGAAAATGTGAAATTTTATGAGGAACAAATGATTAATTTTTGCTGGCAAACAACCGAACTTCTTTACATTCCATTTCTTGCATATCTCAAAGATAAGCTCAAGGACAGCTGATCGGTTAAATTATGAACCAACAAAACACCCAAATTGTGTTCTCGTACTATAGGATGCTCCTGCTGAGTTTTACGCAGCTTTCAATTTACAGAATACATCATCAAAGCTCTGCATTCTTGAACTTTCTGTCTGGCCACATATTGACCTACCACTCCCACAAGGCACCACTGTTCCACTGGAACTGGAATACAACCTAAACTGTCTTTCCTGCATACTGTCTACTCTGGGATTGCAGTAGTCCAGTCACTGTCTATCTTCCACCAATTATCCATCCTAGATGTTTGGCTATACACTCTATGTACATTTAGATAATAAAATTCTTCCATTCTGGTTCCACTATTCATTCTTTTTCAAACCTTAGCTCACCTTAAGATCCCTACTTTGGGACCGGAGAAGGTCTTGGATGTATCCTTTGGGATCCTTGGAGAAACTCAGCATAAAATCACGTTGTATTTTTAGCTGATTTATGGACTCAATTGTCTCATGAATCTGACAGAAAAAAACCAAAGCAGATATTCTTTAATTTCTCCCATGCTCCAGTGACCATCAGGTCAGCTCTGTTACTATCCTTGTATTCCTGGTAATATACGAAGGTGTCAATTCTACACCACAGACTTGTGCAGGTTCCTAGGACTTTTTCAATTCAAAAAACAGCAACTTAACTGCAATCCTGCCACTATGTTTTTGGTTTCACTTGCACTTCTGCAATACAAGTATGTACAGGATTCTCCTTCACTTCCTGCGCTGAACTCCGGCATGGCACGCAGAGCTAAGCCACGTCACTGTACAGTGTAATAATTTCCTGTGTAGAATCACTCTGCCTGCCAAGGCTGGGATCTCTGAGGAAAGGTGCTGCATAAATATGCAGTTAAACAATGCCCAGTGCAAGAAAGCAATTATTCCCCTGGCTACCACCATCATCATCATCATCATCATCATCATCATCTTCTTCTTCTTCTTCAATATCCTACTGTAATCCTTAAAAACTCCAGCAGTTGCCTGATCAAGTCCATGTCAAATGAACAGCCATGACTTCTAGACTTTTTCTTAAGAGAAGGCCTGTAAAAGTTATGATGGCTGCCAAAAGAAGAAGAGCGTGAACAATGAGAAATCATGAGTATGAAAGGTTTATAGAAAATGAATCATATCTTCAGAAATATTATGGAAGAAATGAGCATCAACTAGCAGGGAAGAATGAAGACTGAAGAGATGTCAAGGTCCTATAACGGATAATATCATCAAGTATGATCAGAAGGAGGACAGTTCATGAATTATTTGCACATAGACACACACAAAAGCAAACTTTTGCTGCCCTGTTCCTCTAACATTCTAGTTTGAAATAGTAAACCTATCTTGTTTAGTTTCATGTATTCATCTCTTTTGCCAAAACAGCTAAGGTGACCAAGCACACGGGAGAAAATAATCCTCCCCTGATCTGGCTATGCCATCAAGGCCACTAGTGTAAGTACTACATGGTACGTTAAGAGAAGAGAGCTGCTGTCAACTTAAAATCATTCCTTTTTTGGGAAAATGCTGTAGCTGTGCGGAGTGAACTCCACTGGCATGCGCTGAATTCCCAGGAGGGGACTCCATGGCAGCAGAGCAATGCAATGCACAGAGGGTAACAGGAGCAGCCCATGCCCATTCACCCAGCAGTGACTTCAGTAACTTCACTGATCACAGCTTGCCCTGTGCTGTAGGAGATACTCAAAAAAGAGGTGACACAGACACGGGAAAAAGTGAGCCGGACCGGAAACAGAATAACCCTATGCATGATGCTTGCAAGCTTGTATAGGCTGGGAACCAGCTGACTGAGCAGCTGCCCTGCTGAAAAGGACCTTCCTCCAGAGCCATGACAGAAAAGATGCTGCAACAGTTACCAGAAAAGGATTGGTTTTGTAGTGTGCCATTTAAAGGGTGCCCAAGACCCCCTTTAAAATCACATGAAGACCAGAGTTTAACATATGTATTTGTATTAGAAGTAAACAAAGAGAACCTGGGCCTTGGTCTGAGGAGGTACTTTTGTATATCCCTTACTGATCCAAACCAGCCATTGACATATATATGCCAGAACCAGCTAACAGCCCGTGGGACACGAACCCCTAAAACAGCCGGCAAAGCCCACCATGCCTTAAGACAAGTATTATTAATTGAAGTGCACATGATCCTCTTCCACTAACACTTAGAACTGCCAAACTGTTCCTAGTGATTGTCCTGCCATGCATGTTCCATATTTCCACCTAATGCAGAGAGCTGTTCTGCAGTTATGAATACAAAACCCACACCTGAGTATGAGATTCTCCTAGCTTTGGCTCAGCAATTTAGCAAGATATCATGACCTCTCAATAAAATGTTACAGTCAACAGTTCAGGTGGTTCTCAAGTGTCAGGGGACTTGGTACGCTACCTGTGAAACTCTTATCACCTCAACAACTGTGTCAGGCCCTGGATCAAATCCTAAGTGGGAATGCCATTCACCCCTATGTATTCCCACTGCATTTGGCTGATTCATCCTTTGAAAGCACATGCCCTTACGAACTTCCCGTCTCACAACATTACTGTCTTTGACACGTGACACCAAACCCACATGAAGCTACACAATGAGTACGTTACTCTTGGGCTAATACCTTGTTATCCAATGCTGTAATCTCCTGTTGGTTAGCTGTTGAGAGAAGAAAACTACTCATCTGGCCCTTTAATGGGTCTTCAACTTCTACATCTATGTCATAACAAGCCGTCTTCTTCTGATCGTTGGGGTCAACACTATGGAGAGTATAACACAAGATCATGAGAACTGCCATAATGAATCAGAATGAATATCCATCCAGCCCAGAATACACTCTTCAATAAAGCCTGTTGCAGATGCTGTGAGAAAACTTTAACGACAGGGTATCTTTATACATTTTCATATTCTAGTATATTCTCTCATCTTTTATCGGTCAGATTTCACAGACTTTTGAGCTGGAGCTTTTGCCCAGACCATCAAATTTAATTTCTTAAATCCTCCTGAGACCTGCTACACTAAGTATCACTCATTCTTTGGCTCGTCCTGTCCTAAATTTATATTTAATTTGCCAACATTTAGACTTAACATTTACTTTACTGTTAGACTAAAGTTTCTTAACAAGAAAACAGTCTCCAGTGCAGTAGCTGTCACTTCACTGTCTTCAGTCACCATCACTTGCAATGTAAAAATGCTGTCTTCTCAACACTACCTGTGAAATGTGCGGGTTGTGTGCATCTACAGTAGGTAGTAAACAAATTTGCTCAGGATCTAATTGAGCTTGACAGAGATGGGGGAGCGGAAGAACTTCCAGGGATGGATTTGCATTAGGAGTGTTGTAAGCAGGTGGAGGGAGGTGATCCTTCTCTATTCTCAAGCCCAGTGAGGACACGCCTGGAGTACTGTGTTCAGTGCTGGGCTTCCCAGTGCAAGGGATATATGGAGCTGCTGGAGAGAATTTTGCAAAGGTCCGTGAAGATGATTAAGGCATTGGAGCACCTCACAGCTGAGGAAAGGCTGAGAGGTCTGGGACTATTCAGCCTAGAAAACAGAAGGCTGTTGGGGAGGGAACTTACCAAAACTTGAAGGGAGGGTTTAAGGAAGATAGAGCCGGGACCTTTTCAGTGGTACCCAGTGACAGGACAAGAAGCAGTTGGTGCAAACTGAAACAAAGGAGGCTCTGTCTGAACACCAGGAAACATGTTTTTATTGTAAAGGTGACCAAGCAATAGCACAAGTTGCAGTAAGACCCTCAAAGACCATCTGCCTCTCCCCCAGCGCAGAGTCTCCCATGTTGGATGACATGACTCAAAAGTCATCTGGACGTGGCTGTGGCCAACCTGCTACAGGTGGCTCTGCTTGAGCAGGGGAGGGCATTTGACCAGATGATCTCCAGAGGTCCCTTCCAACCTCAAACACTCTGAGAATCTATGATGCTGTGGCCACCTGCAAAGAGATCAGCGGCAGAAGGAAAGCTAAGGAAAACCCAGGTCTGGGTGTGGTTCTGCTGCTCGTGTCAAAAGCCAGAGAGAAGGCTGTGGCTCTCCACGCTGCCTTTGGCTCCATTGCTCCTGGTTAAGTCCTGTCCTCAGGCCTCCCGGGGTCCTGAGCCCAAGTCAGTCAGGGCAGCAGGGCTGTTCAGAGGGACCCTGACAGGCCGCAGAAACAGGACGGCACTTCAGCGTGGTAAAGTTCAGCACAGGAAAAGTTCTGCTCCTGGGATAGAATGACGCCGTGTGGGGGGACAGGTGGGCATCGGCGGGGTAGAAAACGGGTTGGCAGGAGAGGACCTGGGGGCCCTGATGGACAGACAAGTGCAGAAGGAGTCTGTGGGGTAAGGCAGCCATAGCAAAGGTCAGCTGCAAAAGGGACCGTACTAGTGCAGGTGCTGCCATCAAGCCTGGAAAAGAAGCTCTTCCTTGCTACGCCACACTGGTGAAACTGGATCTGGACTGGTGGGCACAGGGCCACAAAGATGTGACACTGGAGCGAGGCCCACAGAGGCTCAGAAGGCTGTTGGAGGCTGGAGCACAGACCTGCCGAGAGAAGCTGCAAGAGCTTCTCCAGCTTGGAGGAGAAAAGGGAAAAGGAGATCGCCCGGGTGAGTGCGACTGCCATAGGGACTGGTGAAGCACAGACAGGGCCGGCCTCCCCTTGGAGGTGCGTGAGATTAGGGTGAGAGGCAACGGAAACTCACTGCAGCACGGCCAATTCACTCCCTATAAGGAATTGGTTTTTTTAAAAATCATGATGGTAAGTCAAAAAGAGGTAATCCAGAGATAACCTGTTTGTACTAGAAGAATATTGGAGAGCTATGCTTTTCAGTCTGCCTGTGTCTCGCTTCTTTGCAGAAATGGAAATCCCACAGAGGTTTTTCTTTTTACCTCTGATTTCAGGTGTGTCAGCTGCAACTAGGAGGGCAACTCAAGAAAATCTCCAGTTCTAGCTTGAGCTCAGGTAAGATTTCTACCAATTTCTACTTCTACCGGTTTTAAATTTGATGCATTCAGTATCATGAGGATCAGAAACCATTACAGAATCTGTATTTTTAGTTGCATTCTGCATGTCTGAGTCTACCTAATGTTTAAAATATTTGTCAAGATCAGAGACTTTTTGTTCATCTCTGCTTTATATCCACTTCAACCCCATTGCATTTTTTTTTTCAAAAAGGAAGGTTGTTGTTGCCCAGAGAGTGATTCTACAATACTATTAGAATTTCTAGAATAAGTTTAGAACACTTCACATTTCTGTCTCTGTGCATATCCTCTAAAACCAGAATGAGTAATTGTGATCTACTTGGTCTTCCTGTAAAAGGCAGGCCTGAGGATTTATCTGAATTAAGAGCACATATATTTACAATCACTAGTGATGAAAAATTCCCTGTAGTAGTGTGCTGGTTTTGGCTGGGATAGAGTAGTGGCTGGTATGGGGCTGTGTTGTGAATTTGTGCTGGAAACAGTTGGTCACACAGAGATGTTTTTGTTATTGCTGATGGTTGCTTACAGCGTGTTAAGACCTTTTCAGCTCCTCGCACCACCCGCCAGCGAGGAGGCTGGGGGTGCACAAGGAGCTGGAAGGCGACACAGCTGTGGCAGCCGACCCCAACTGACCAAAGGGATATTCCAAACCATGTGGCACCATACTGAGCGATAAACTGTGGCAGGTGTTCACTGCTCAGGGTCTCGCTGGGCATCAATCAGTTGGTGGTGAGCAATAGTTGTCATCCGTATCACTTGTATTGTTGGATTTCATTCAACACCATCATCATCATTTGTTATGCTGTCTTTATCTCAGCTCATGAATTCTCTCCCTTTTACCTTTTCAACGCTCCCTCCTGCCCTGCTGGAGAGAGAACAAGCGGATGGGGAGTCTGAGCTGAAGACTGGATTAAACCAGGACAGGCAGTTGGCGTATTGTTTCAGTGGCTGACTACGTTCACTCTGAAAAACTGAACGCAGAGGGACAGGGCAGAGCATTTGTGAGACCCTGTTTTAAGCTCGGTTGGACCAGGCCCCTAAGTATCCTGGATAGACTTTGAACCTGACTTGACTTTGGATGGGGGAGCTCTCAATGACCACCAGCAATCCCTTCTGCTGTAAATTATTCTGTGACTTTATGAGTCTAAAAATTACTTACTTTCTTTAAACTCAGTGACAAACTTGCAGATTTATTTTAGCTTAGCCTGACACTGTAAAGAGCTCACTGCAAAAGTACTGCCTGTTCTCAGGAAATTAATTCTTCCTTTTTCCACACCATTTTATCAGTACCATTTGAGGTTGTCAGGTGCTATGTGGTGCACACAGTGTATCAGAGAATGCTACTAGACACAAAGTCCTGTTCTTTAGCCAGTACCTGACAAAAACCACTTCCTCCAGAACCTTTCTGCCCCTGGAAATGTAATCATCAGTTCCTTGTCATTTTTCTCTAAGCAATGACTGTCTATCTCTGAGGACCTCAGCTCTTTTGTGGTCCATCAGACAGGTCACCGAGTTGTGTCCAATGACAGATTGTACACAGCTCTCAATCTGCACGGCCACCAAGCTGCTCTTTCATTACTCTGTTTGATATATTCAAATGAATCAAAAAGCAAATTTTATTTTCACAGCCTATGTAATATTTAAACTTATCACATCTGTTACAAATTTAAAATGAAGAGCCCAATTTTCAGCAAATTCAGAAACATTTGCTGTCAATATTCTGTAGGAAATCAAATCACTGTGCTTAAGTAACAACGTTTAAACACCCAGAATCAGAGTTTTGACCCAGACCACAAAGAAACTTGGAAAGGACTGAAATATCTGAGCAGTAAAGTTGCACTTCCCAGAAATCTCTTTATCCCCCTCCTCCATGTACACAGTTGTCACTTAAATATGGCACATGCTGGAAGAGCCCTAGAGATCCAAAAGTCGTATTTCATCTGCTCTGCCACAAAGACATCTGTTTTGACAAGGATATGAGAGCTCAGTATCTTGGTCACAAAGACCTCCTCTGAATCCAGGCATTCTTTGTCGTAAATCTCTGGAGATCTCTTGACTCCTTGGCATTCTCAGGATAAGACTAACAGTCAAAGTGCTGACCCAATCCCAACAAAGCATGCATGGACTGGCCCTGCATTTGAAATCGTAATGCTGTTGTACATTTTAATTAATGTATCAGTGATTAGAATGATTGTCCTTGATGTATAATATCTCATTTCAATTTTTTATCTCTTTTTGTGGGTTCAAACTTTCATTCCTCTCTCCTTGGGGAAAAGGGCCGACCAACTCTTTCAATGGTATTCCAGTAAATATAAAAGCTGTTTTCCATACTCCTAGAAAACTGGTGCCGTGCTAGTGAAAATAATTCAGAATTATACAAACTAGAATAACACATAGAACGAACACACAACGAAGTCCAAGGCACTCACCTGGAAGTTATAAAAACTGGATTCTGGTCCCTACAGCTAGCTGCAGCTGTTTCTGTACTTTATCTAGTGAGTGTTTTGCACATGACAGTGCTGAGCTGACCAGCCAGCTTACCTGATGATGTGGTTTATCACTATCGGGTCTGGCGGCAGCAGTAGGTTAGTGAGTCTCTGAGGAATTTCAGAAAACTTTAGCCGTGGACAGTCAAAGATCTGGAACACAATAAACAACACATGTTGTTCATCCAAAGCCTATCTTGCAGCTAAATGAGAAAGTAAGAAATCTGCAGCTCACAAGGAACTGAGGCAATTAAGGATGGTGATTTTGAAAACTGTAATTCAGGTTCCTTGCACAGATTAAATTTTTGGTCCCTTCTGTCCCTGTAAATTGCCGTTGTACTTTCATCTGGGCTTGCAAACATATCCGTCACGACAATTTCAGGTGTCTCACTTTTGGTTTAGCTGCTGGAGGGCACATGAAGATTGTGCCCTTCAATGGGACATGAAGATCAACTGTATCAATGACGGGAGAGAAGCAAATCCTCTCTTACTGAGGGTTTACAACAGCACATTGTAAAGAAAATGTTTGTATTTTTTTACCAGAGAAAACATAAAACCAGTTTGTCTTTTTTCCCCCCCAAGGAATGTTTCCTGTGATATTTTCTGCTAAAGAAAAATACAAGAAAACATTTCTGGATTTTCAAACCATTTGCAATTTGTGAATTCTTTAGGATTACGGGAAATTAAAGTCAACGTGATATTATTTATTTTTAATCAAAGCCTGAACAGTGTCTTGGAAGGGATCCGCCCCTTTCCAAACAACGGTTCACGGCTACCTTCTCTTTACTATGGTCCAGAAGCTAAATAGAATCATAGACTCGTAGAATATCCTAGGTTGGAAGGGACCCACAAGGGTCATTGAGTTCAACTCCTGGCTCTGCGTAGGACAACCCTGAAAATCACACAATGAATTTCTACTGAATTCAGAAAAAAAAAAAAATTCTTCTGGAAAGGGTTAAAAGCTGTAGAGTTTGGAAATTTTCTGTGGGTAATTGCAGTGCATTGCCATGAATCTAGAAATACTCTTTACACCTGGAGTTTTCAGAGATATAATTACAGCCTCTGTTTCCTACAGTGATTTTTAATGCTCTTAACGGGCAAACAGACTTTTCTCTAAAGATATTCCATTTAAACTGACCTTAAAAAAAAACCCCCAAACCTGAACTTTCTATATATTAACACTTGCCTTCAAATGTGCTCTTCTGTGGAGGCAATTTGTAAAAATGTTCCGGCCTATGCCAATGCAAATGCCTCTTAGGGGAAACTATTTTCACCTGATAGAAGAGATACACTACTCATAGTATTGTATCTGTAAACAGAAACAAGCTTTGCAGCTCCAGAGACAAAGCATGCAGGAAGGCTTGAAAAGAAAGGACTATCAGGTTGTAGAACAGACATACAAAGTCAAATGCTCTGGTTCCTCAGATAGGATATCTTTTGAAATTCACAGTTTTCTCGAGTGAGTGAATTTGGCAGCAGAAATACCGAGGAGCCAGCTCTGGAAACCATTTGCAAGGTTCTATTACTTTTGAAATACCTTTGAAACTTTTTTCTTGTTTTTGCTTGTAACACAGTGGATTTCAAATCTCCCTGCTGATGTAAACAGTGTTTTTAAACAGAAAAGGATCCATCTTCATCAACTCTAAAATCTGTCTGATTTGTAGGACTTTCCTGCATCCGGGAATTTAGTCAGCTAGTTTTTGAAGAACAAGTAACAAAACCTAATGAGTCTGCAGCTCACTCCTTATTTGAGTTCTGAATTCTGACACTTGGTAGAGATGACTGTGGAATTCCCACCCAAAATCTCTCCACATCAAGTTCCATCTAATCTGCTGTCACCACTGGCTCAACACTCACATCAAACTCCTAACACGGATGCGTGCCCAAGTGACAAGAGCTTTAAGAAGGGAAAAGGGATCAAAGACACACATTAGTGAGAGGAGGATGGGAGGCTGGAAACTAAAGGGAGGTGGAATTTTCCTAAAGCTTCTCATATTCCTGCCTAACTGGAGTTAGTGGTCTAAACTTGTAACCCCTGGCTCTGAAAGCCTCTCTGGCTACAGTGATCCTGGTGGGTCAGGTAACTCATTCAGTGATAATTTTTTAGTCTATACTGTCTCGTGCCCTTAGATATAACCACAGCACAGCAGCGCAGGATTCAGAAAAGCTGGCATTCCAAATGAGAAGACCGGCATCTCAAGGGGAATGCCAGAGACACCGGTGCATTATGTACTGCTCTTCTAAGTGATATGCACACTTCCAGGTAGGACGACACTTTTTTCCCCAGGAGTTATGTGGCTATAAATATATAGATTATATAAAACTATATAATCGACAGAAATATTATCAGACTAGAAGGCACTACTAACCCAATTCCTTTGCCCTCTGTCTCTCAACCATAGAGTATTAGAGTGAAAAACAAAAAAACCTCATCATTAAATATTTCATTTATTGTAAGGGGATTCAGATTCATAAGTAGTACCATCAGTTTTGAAATCAAGATCAGCTAATTAGGACAGCTTTGCCAGAGACCTAAGGAAAACAGAAATACTCAAAACAATCCCATTTATGATTTAAATCTGTGCAAGCACTGCATTCTTATGAAACGATTCCAGATTAGCCAGCTCTCGCAGGGTGTGAGGTTCAGTCTCCTAGAAAAGCAATCAGCTACTTCCCAGCTCTCTCACTTGACTCATCTTCTGAGGATGAGAAGACAATTATCAGGTATCATAGCATTCATGCAGAGTTCTAAGACAGAGGAGACCTAAGACCAAATAAATCTCTAATGAGATGCATGAGGAGAAGATGACTTCAACAAGTTCTTATTCTAGCAAAGTTCTTAAACTGAAAATTAAAATAAGTAAAATTGAGAAGGCCCTCCTCCCTACTAAAAGTAAGATATGTACAGCTGTACAGGGTCATACAAAGGATCTGCTGCAAATCTACCTTACTATCCTGCCCTGGGTACTGGCCAGAAGTGGATACTAAAGGAAAAATGTAAGAACAGGAGAAACATATACTGGTTCTTCCCCAAAAACACTCTCCCAACCTCCACAGCTTTGCATTTAAAACAGCCCAATATTTTTCATCCATTGGTTTGTCACTTTTGGAACCTATATAAACTTTTAGCATTTGCAAGGTTCTATTGCAAGGCGTTCTGAAGTTTAAATATGCTTGAGTCCTTTTGTTCGTTTTCAACTTGCTACCTGCCAGTTTTAGTCAATGGACTGCAATTATTGACCAAAATATAAAAAATTACTCCCTTTTCACCTTTTTCATTCTGCTCATGATTTTTCAAATATTCTTCATCTCCCCTTTCCCATTTCCTCTTTGGGCTGGCAGAAACAAAACTCAGTCTAAATTGGCTACAGATAAATGAAGAATGGAAATCAAATCATCTAATCAAGAGAACAGCGTTGTCATTTTGCAAAAAATTCTTATGTGGTTTTAATACGGAATTTTCACTATATGTGAAAAAGACCGTATGCTGTAATTCTCAATAAACCAAAGCCCAAACAAACATGAGAGTGACTATATAATCCTGATCACTTTGGTTCTATATTCCTAAAAATACCCATGAATCTCACAGTTATTCTGTTGCATTTGGTATTTTCAAATGTGCAAAGCTGTCCTTAAGTTTACTTCAAGCACTGGCTACTTTGAACTGTTGTAGGGCAAATCATTAACATAAAATAAAAAGAAAACTGGGACACAAGTTTCATCGCAACATTTACTTTCATCGCTCACTAAAGCATTATTCGTTCATTGTAATTGCCAGTACTTTCCTTACACAGAAGTACGTCACAAACCCTACTTTCCATTACTTTCAAAATAAGTCATGTGAGTCTGAAGCTAGAGACAAACAAAGCCAAGTAAGACAGTGATAGCTCAGTTACACTACCTTTCCAAAAAACCCCATAATCTTATTTACAGAAGGGGTGGAGATGCTTTTAAGTGGTCTTCTTGGTTAATTCTAGAGGTCACTGTGAAAGACAAGAAGTCTCAATGTGCTACTTTCAAAATATGCAGATAATTTCATTATCTGAAGAAGATTTAAAAAAAAACCAGCTTTTTAAATTATATCTTCCATGTCTTCTTCCTTCATAGGCAGGGAAAGAGAAGGGAAGAAAACAGGTCTACGTAAGATTTGACAATCAGAATCAGCAGATTATTTCATGTTTCTTAGCATAAAATGATACAATGGAGGAAAAACCCCATCAAATCAATACATAAGTCCTCCTTCCTGGAAAGGCCACAGCGTTTGTGGGAGTGCTGAACCACCAGATGTAGGGGGTTTTGACAACACTGGCACATGGGGAGGATGTTAACGATATTAGTTGTAGTGGCTGCTGAAAGCCATTCAGTACTGAGAATACTGCAAATCATTAAGGGAAGATAAAAATCAGTCACTTTCATTCATGCCAAATTTGTGGCTGGATGTTACAGTTTGCTTCTAAAGAGCTACTGTGTCCAAAAAAGACTTACCTGCTGGAAGTACTTGTCGCAGTTAATGTATTCCTTATCGTGGGAGTCTTGCAGCTTGTTTGTTTTGATGTACTGCCAGAGAGCCTGGATGATGGCCGAGCGTGTCTGCGTGTGGATCCCCAGGAGACGGGCCAATCGTGGGTCCAGTTTAAACTGGGGAGGCTGGAACAGAAAGCGAAGGAGGTGGCAATAAAGAGGAAAGCAGACAGATACACGAGTATGAAGTTTCAGTTTTAATTCTTGGGGGACTCTTCCTCAGGAGAAGCATCCCATTCAATGGCAGAGATGGCAAAAATAAAAGTCTGTACTTTTGTGTCCCAACATTGGTACTCTGGAAGAGGGACATTGTATCTGTGCTGTGCACACAGACTACCTGTAGCACATGCTTCAAATAATAAAAACTTGCACAAAGGCTCAGGAAGAATTTTCCTTTTCAACACTGATGCAAATTTTCACTTTTGGGAATGGGAGAGGAAAAAGAACAGCCCTTCCCCTGAACTACTGGAAGTTAACCACAGAGAGAGAGAAGGAAGGCAGGATGATGCTTCCGCAGTTGCTAGTAACTGCTGTCTCACATCAACACACTGTCTTGGAACTCTGTTTTTTCAGGCATGTTCCCATCATTCTGGTGCACAGTGAAACATTTACCCAACCACAACCAGTCAATGGATTTTATTTCTTTTCCTGATCTCAGTGATACAATTCAACTTCCTCGTTCTCCATATCTAGTAATATAAATTCCTTGGATAATTTGGATTTTGATGCTTCTTCAAGTGTGTACTCATACTCAGGTTTAGTATTTGCCACATCATTAAGCAAGGATTAATCCGATGGGTGGCAGGTCACCCAAAGCTAGCTTTATAACAAATCAAGACTTAAGGATAAAAGAACATCTATTCTAAAGCATACATTTATAATAACAGTGAGCATAACAAACATCATTATATTGTCTTAACAGTAAGAATTCTCACTGCCTATATCAGTATTCCAGTTAGCCCAGATGCTCCCTAAAATCAATAAAATTTTTCCTCTGTTACCATAAAATGGAACGTCTATATCCTGAAGAGATGCTATTTGCCTGGAGGGGAAAGAAGGTGGCAGAGAACAAATTCTTGAAGCTATACCCTCAAAATGCATCTGAGCCTGAACTGTCATTGAAAAGGAGGATCCCACCTACTCACAGCAGTGCATTCTTAACAGTTTCCTTAAGACAGCAACATTTCTTCCAGGGATGGTTTCAGTCAGATTAGTGAGCTCCACAACTGCAATGTCCATTGCTGGTGCCAAGGTAAGGCTGCCACAGCTACACAGCTAGTTCAGGTACCTCTAGCAAAAGCTACTCCTTTGATTTTTTTTTAAAGAACTACATGTGTAACTTGTGTGCAACTTATCTGACTATTCTCTAAGAAGCTAGAGGAGGAAATGCATATTTTTTCTCCAGGTGGACAATAAAAATACTAATTCTCATCATGCCAAGACCAACATTTTGCTAGACTATATTAGAAACTCACTCGATTTGTCCCCTTCAGATTTTAAATAACCTGTCAGTTTGGTATCATTCTAACTTCAATGGACCACGTGACACGGCAAGTTCAAGTATACTGGGTTTTGATGTATTGTGACAAGATGAATTTGCTCCGCTGCACTAGGTCCCAGTGGCTGTATTTTCCACACCGAAAGCAGTGCACCGACCTGGTAGTCCAACATGAGGAGTAAAGTGCATCGCACGCTGACATCCCCAGGTCTCTTCACCTGGAAGCCATCCGTTTCCTGGGTTGTGGGAGTTCTGTGCCACTAACAAAGGGAAAAGCAAAACTGTTGGTCTTTTTTTCACTGATGTCCATGGAGATGTATCTTGCACAGTACACCATGCTAGAATCGGACAAGTGCAAGCTTTCTGAAGATCTGGCAATCTAAAAAAGAAACCCTTCAACAACAAAACCAAACCACAACACCCCCCAGTCCCCCAATCATTTCAATTCAGCTTTAGTGTAGAATCTGCTCTGCTGTTAGCACACTTTACTTGTTAGGAAAAAGATGCACAATTTTTTCATCTGTTCATACATTCTGTTCTAAGATGCGCACTACATCACTAATCCATCTATGTTTTTAGAGTAGATTCCTTTAGCAAACATTCTTAAGAAGGATGGAATTTTGGAAACTTTGAAAATTCCTTAAATGAGATAATGAATGCAAGGTCCCTTAAACAAGGGAGGCAACAGGCACCAGGCTGTTTGTGTGTGTGCCAGTCACTGGTTTGTATGCAAAGGCTGCACAACCTTCTCACCTCCACAAGATGATTGTCAGGTCCATAAAGATCCTTGTCCAGTTCAATAACCAAACTCTTAAAAAAAGATGAAAACTTCCGTTTCTGTTTGCTGAGCTGTACAAGCAGAAGAACCAGACATGTATAAGGCTGCATTTATTACCTTGTGTCCTAGACTTTCTTCTCAGTCTCTCTGTCTTGAACATTAAATCCCATGCAAACCACAAGTGTGATCAATCTAACTGAGTTCTCCCTCTGACAAACACAGGGTAAGATGCAAAAATCTCAACAGTAGTGGAACAGTGCACACTTTAGGGAAGATTTCTTAGTGTTATTGAAAAGGACTGGCTTGTAAGGTGAACATGGCACGCATGAGAAAGGTCCAGAGAATGGCCATGAAAATTATCTCAGGACTGGAGCACCTCTCCCGTGAGGACAGGCTAAGAGAGCTGGGGTTGTTTAGCCCAGAGAAAAGCAGACTCCAGGGAGTATTTAAAGGGGGCTTGTAAGAAAGATTGAGGGAGACTTTTTACCAAGACTTGTAGTGACAGGGTGAGGGGCAATGGTTTTAATGAAAGGCCGTAGGTTTGGACTGGTCATAAGAAACACATTTTTTACTCAGAGGGTGGTGAGGTCCTGGCACAGGTTGCCCACAGAAGCTGTGGCTGCCCTATCTGTGAAAGTGTTCCAGGCCAGGTTGGACAGGGCTTTGAGCAACCCGAGCTAGTGGAAGGTGTCCCTGCCCATGGCAGTGGGATGGAAAGAGATGGTCTTGAGGGTCCCTTCTAACCCATGCCATTCTATGATCCTAAGGCCTCTGTAAACCTTTCTTTTTAACAGCCTGGGGTTTTTTGGTGAATGCTGATTACTTGGTCTGATTTATCAGATTACAGTAAATTTTGCAGACTGGTCATACACAAAGCAAAACTACTTCCTTTTACATTTTGTCTTTTCATTTAATTAACAGTATTCATAGTTTACTACATAGCTCATACCGTCTACATTAAAAACTGGAAGGTCTGTGAATACCTAATCTGACTCTCCACAGAATACAGGCCATAGGATTCCAATTTACTTCTTTGTATTTCATGCAGATAATACTGAAAAGCTATGTTGTTCCAATAAAGAATCTCTTTCTTTATTGAAATATATGTTTTAATTTCTAAACTGAATTTGTCTAACTTCAATTCTCATATGTTGGACTTTGTCACCACTTCATCCTCCAGCAAGACTCTGATTCACGTACAGTTACCTCCAGACAGACTGAAAGCCTTGCCCTCTCCATGCATGCATGTTCTTCATCTGTTTAGCCTATAAATACTTACTCGTGAAGTCTATTCAAAGAGAGGACACCTTTATTAGCAAAGTCCAGCCTTCCCCAAGGACAGCTAAATCCATCACTGAGGGTTCTGAGGACTTCATAATGATAAAATGTTTCTTCCATCCTTGCTCTAACCATTCATACATCGTGTTGTACTCCCTAAGAATACGACGTACTGCCTTCTCCTTTTTATTCTGCTCTTCACAAGATGCAATGGCTGATGTAGGCCTGAATTATCACACCTGTTGTAACCTGAACCCTGCCATCTCTTTAAAGGGATTCATCTCAGCCCTCTTCTCTCCACTTCCTCCTACCTGTCCTGTCCTTACGTCTGCCTAATTTTCTGCTGCACTCTCCAACATTCCCATTAGGGCCTTATCCCTCACTCGGGTTGGGCACGGTGCCTTCCCAGCAGCAACAAGCCAACACTGCCATTCAGACAGGTGTTGTCTCAGCTGATGTCCCCAGTAAAACCTACCACCCCAAAGGACAATCTTTAGAGTCCTGCCAGCCCCAGTGAAGCAGAGATAAGTCATACATCATCCAGGAGCTTCCCCTCCACGCGCAGCTCCCACGAAGCAATGCTGCCATCGGAGTCATCAGCGTCTGATTTTGCAGGATTAAATGTGTTGGAGATGTAAAGTCTCAGTTTCCGCTTTTGCTGTTATACACATAGACAAGGGAAAAGTACATATCCAGTTTAAGTTCAAGATCTGAGGAAGCCACAGGAAAGGTGAAAATTACACATTTAGTAGAGAATCTCCATGTTTTGTACAGTTGTACCGGTTATATTAGAATTTAAGATTCTGTTGCATGTAAGAAAACACATTGAAGAGCTGAATCTGAAAATTCCTTTCAAAAACTCTTGGCTATACGACCATGCTAAAATTCACTGTAAATGGAGGAAGACAGGAGGTTGCCAAGCCTGAGAAGTGATACATCCTGTACTTCTGGATTAGATATTTGAGAAATTATTGTGAGAAAAACATGGTATGATGTCCTTTCTGGCTTCAACCTAGCTAGATTGCTAAAACTCAGCTGCAACTCTACCGCAACATAAATGTCTTTCATAGTTGCATCAGTTGAGATTTGTAAATGGCAGTCACAAATACAGCTCACGCAGCAAACTACCTGTCAGTCACATCTCTGCTCATCTGCATTCTACCATCATGCAGCATCTGGTAATAATCCTCCTGCAGACACACCTAAACACACCGCCACGCACACACCAGCTGCCTTACCCTCCTCTTGCCTTACCCTCCCTCTTGCCTCCCACCCGCCTTCACCCTCAGCAAACATGTTGCAGCTCCACCTCGCTGGGAGACCTGAGTGAAGGAAGGCACCCTGCTTCATTCCTAACACCCAGGTGCTCAAGTCTGTCAGAGATACAATCATGCCTATACATTGTTATTTTTACAGACCACCTGAAGTTTCCCAGTCAGTGTCGTGGCTTACGGCTGTGCCATTTCTCAGAGCCCTTCCTTCTATGCACCATGTGGAAAACACAGCCATTAAGTCTGATGCACGGATTCCAGAAAAGATTATTACCAAAAATTACTTTGGGACCCTAATCTCCAACACCTATGTATAACACAATGTCAGAAAGGCTACAGTTACCAAGTTAATGCAGACAAAACAGCACAAGAAAGGAGCAATCCTGTAAAGCTTTCACAGACACATAGGAGAGGAGGAAGTTACATACAGCAGGTTATAGAGCATAATCTGGCACAGAGGAATGGGGAAGGCAGAGCCGTATGGCTGAAGAGGAACAGGAAAATTACTACATTTTGCCAAATCTGGAGAAGACAGTGACAGAGAGGTTTGATAGAAATGGAGTGTCAATAGTAAGCTCTGGCAGGGAACAGGATTTTCCAAAGTGCCATCAGTGCAGAAAACTACAGGTTTACACAGGTAAGAACAGGCAGATAGGCAGAAAAATATTCCTGTGAATCCATGTTTTCTCCATCCTTTCCCACAGGATTTCTGTTGCCAAAGTGCTCTTTCATAATATATTTATTTTAATGACCCCAAGTCTCTATTTCCTGTGGTGGACTTGTGAAGGACTTCACATTTTTAAATTCACAACTCTTCAAATTACCCTGCACATTTTATGCACCCTTCCTAAATTTTATCCCCACCTGGATTACTTGCAGAACTGCACCTACATCCACAAGCAGGCTTTTACTTAATAGTTCCTCATAGATACTCTCCTGATATTTCAGGTTTATATCACTGATTCCATTTCCTCTTCTTTTCAGTTTCCAAAGACATTATCTTCTCCCATTTACCCCGGAAACTCCTTCTCTCCTCATATCTCCCATATCCAGCTAGGAACTGTGTCTGTTTCCTCAGAAGACTGACATTTCATCACCAAGATCATTCTCTGCAATAACATCCTTACTCAAATCTAAGTATTTTAGATGTCTCCCTCTCTCTCTAGCTGCCTTGTCCAGTCCACCTAAAACCAAGTTGGCAACAACACCCAACTGAGCTGTGAAGTATCGAGCTCCTCTCCTCCACACTTTCACTCTTTCCCTTTGATAGCCCCTTAGCACTCGTCTTTCAAGTCGTGCCCAACTGGTCTCCTGCTGGCTTCCCTACACCTTCCCTGCTTTGCCAGAGTCTGAGTCTCCAAATCATTTGCTTGTCTCTCCTGCATCGCTCTCTTCAATTTAGAGTGTTTGGTCTTACACAACAAATTCTCTTTCTCAAATTTAATTCTTTCCTGACTGTAACACCTACATACGAGCTGACTTCTACATCAGAAAGGAACTTAGAATAATTGTGAATAAAAATACGAAGTAATGGCTATCTCTAAAATTATAATTTCTCCTACTTTTTACGTATCTTGCTTTTACATCGAAAGCCATTTAGCCTTTGACTCCAACATGATACAGACACTACTGACAACCTGTCTGTACTGTGGCATGCTGTGCCTCCAGCCTCTGCTGGGCACAGACATTCTATCCGACAACAAAATGTCCAACCTGCACCCTGGGGGCTGTCTTCAGATTTTGGCCCAAAAGGTACTACAAATTTGCTACACTATTAAGACAGTGATAACCTCTTTAATGCAACCACAGAAAGATCCTTGCTTCTGATTCCTCAAGAAACCAGTCAGGTAGGGCAACTGTACAGCTGAAAGAATACTTCAACACCAAATGGGCTTTAAATCTAATAAAAATCTTCATTAGAACACAAAACAGACTAAGGGAACATAAAGAAGGAAAACTGACATTTGCTGGGTAAAATGAAAAAAAAATAAAGAAATCTGTAAACCAAATTTTCTCTGCTCACATGTCCTTGAAAATGGTTCATTTCTTCAGGTTTGCTCTTATTCCAGCAATTCTGTGACTTCCAGGGTTCAGGCATGACCTGCAGAGTCAGACAGACCTGCCAGAGATGTTCTGGAGAGCAGTATAAGAAACTGTGAAAGAGGCATCTGTCCATGGACACTGTTTCAGCAGCCCAACATGCCCTGGAAAGCACTGTACTGACCCAGACACATTCAAACCTCAACTACCTTTCTGAAGCTGCTGCCATCATGTCCACATCTTGTTTGCTTCCTGCCACTCCTCCATTTTTTTCCATGTTTTCCTGCTGCTGCTCCATTTTTCCTTTTTTTTCTGCCCTTTCCAGAATTACCACCACCTCTAACTTACGCATCTAGTGTTGCCAGCACCACTCGCTCCTTGTAAGAGCTACCCGGGATAGGTTCTGCTCCCAGACATTTTGGGAGGCTGACTGTCTCCTCTTCCAGGTCCAAGAACTAGACAATGGCACTTGAACTTGCCCTACGTACCCCTATCACCAACAGTGGTAATGCATACTTCGTGCAGTGGAATTTAAAGAAAATAAATTTAGAAATCCCTAGCAAAATTTCGGAACCATGGCTCCACAGCCAGAACAGTTACTTTGGACCCTCAAGCTCCTTCTCTCCTACCATGACTATTCTCCCGGCAGCTGATTTAAACTACCGTCGAGCCTGTGAAGCAGGACCCTTGGCAGAGACCCAAGAGTATAGTCTGAATCCTACCTGAAGGGATCTATCCAGTGAGTAGCAACTCCAGCATGCACGGCTATACTGCTATCATAAGGATGTCCGGTCTTGGAAGATGCCAGTTCAGAGATGAGATATAGTCAAAACTGAGCTCAAGGAAGAAAGACGCCAACATGGTGCTGGGCGGGGTTTTACAGTCACTGTACGGACCATAAAGACTCTTCGGCTGCTGACACACACCCAAAACCACTGCATTCGGTTCGCTCTCGGTACCCCTGCGTTCCACAATAACGTCAAGTTCATATGCAGAAGGCTCTCAGAATGACATACTCTTCCATATCCAGTTAAGCAACTCCATCTCATCCAGGCAGGAAATGATAAAAGTTATGTGCATCTTGATTGCTTTGCAGCTTAAATTAAGCAGTGGCAAGAAGCCACTGCCCTTCAATAAATTCTGCAAATTTCTTAGCCATGCACTTTATCACACCGACCTAAAATTCATTCTCCTAGAGAAGAGACTGGAGTATGGTGGATTCTCAGAGAACAGAAAAGCAAGCAACCAAAGGATTCTCAGTAGTTGGGAGCAAAAACTAAAGAGAAAACTTACAGATCTAGGGCAAAGAGAAAGCATCACACTTCATCTCTTCAGACAAACCAGAACTTTACCACCCACAAAGGCAAAGCTAAGCAGGGGGAACTTCACAGAGGACTGATCAACACTGTGAATCAAATCATCTCTTGTCCAAAAATCAGTAAATGATTGATCTCCTTGTTCTCTAAGAGTAAGATATGGATCTTTGACTCTGCTTTAGCAAAAGGAACTTTAAATAGCAGTCATATTAAAATGAAAAGCCTTCCCCTAAACCCTTTTTATTTCACTTACAATTTCTCCCTGAGAAAATGAAAAGGAAAAAAATAATCATATGTAACAGATGAGTGGTCATGTCAACAATGAACTCCTACAAAGGTCTCAGCACAACTGCTGGGAGAGCTCACACGAAATCAAACAGGTCTGAATGGGAGGCTGACAGAAATGGTGGAGCAGCACAGCTACAGCTTGCTCTCTCTCCAAGTTCTCCAATGTCATCTTCACACAAATCAATACAGCTTTAAGTTCAAGTAAACGAGTGAAGTGCTGGAAATCTGTCAAATCCTTCAGAAAACTTCCCCTGGTTTACAGTGGGTTTTTTGGTTTTTTTTTGTTTCCATTAGTATTGAAGCCCTAACAAGTCAAATCAGGAAGTGAGTATCTGATGATCCCATGATCTGTGTGCTATCCCCCAGACAAATCTCCATCAACTGCTGAAGTTAAAGTTTCCTTCAACGAACTCTCAGGCTGGACACAAAACCTCCAGGACGCTTCCAGGGAAGTTGTGCTTGGGATTTCAAACAAACAAAGTTACTAGCAGATAGTCTATTGCCAATTGACTCAAGAAAATCTGGCTGCCAATCTTATAAGCAGTATTGTGTTAAGAGCTCCCTAAGTATACCTTGAATATCTCATGAATTTCTATGAACCTCACCATAGCATAAATACCTCAAGAAGAAAGCACAGTGTGTTTCTGCCTTTGCATAGAGAGTAACTGTTTCCTGATCTCACAGGAAAAAAAAATTTAGGAAGCAAAATGAACAGTGGTAGCATGGAGACTAACAATCAGGAGACAGAAAAACAGTGACCATTGTCTGTTCATTAAAGAGACCCAAGTTTAACAGAGAGTGTCCATATCAGAGCTGGAATACAGAGGCGTCTCACTCAGAGCAGCAGCAAGGTATGTCAAAATTTGCAGAGGAAACAAAACTAGTTAGGTAACTCCTAAAAAAAAACCGGACAAGAACTTAAAAATGGCCAACCCAAAGCAGAAAAACCAGTGACTTGGTAGACTACACAAGTATCATGACTAATAAAAGGAACAAGACAGTATTTACTGAGTTCAAAATTGCAGTGCATGAAAAACACTTGTAGACAGTTCTATAAAAACTTAAACAACAACAACAAAACTCAAAAAAAGGTGAAACAAATGCTACAGAGGAATAAAATGGAAATTAGTAAGCACAATAGTCTACAAAAGCAGCTGTAGCAGCTTATTTGGTAGTTGTATACTGTACTTTCTCAGGAGAGAATGAGGAGTTGTATAGTGACAGGTAATACTAAGAAGCCAAGTGCACTGAAAAATTCTTTTTCTACAGTGATTGGGAGGAATTAATTTTTTACCTGAGAAAAGAGAACATTAAAGAACCTGAAGGACATATTTAAAACACTGACTGATTAAAGAAGGAGATTAAGTGTTCGCATTTTCCTTATCTCATAAAGCAAAAAAGCAGAACACATAGAATTATGCCACAAGACAAGTGTTTCAGAAAAAAACCCAAACTGCTTTCTGGCAACAATCCGATATCAATTCCTCAGTCATCTTAAAACCTGAAAGTGGGGAAAAAAAATCTCAATTCACAAAACTAGGGAGAGAGACGCTGCGATGGTATTCTGATGCTACTACTTGTTTTTAACCTAAAAACGGAGAACTTGGAAGCATAAAATTTAGTTTAGAAACTGCAACTATACATGTCTGGTAAACTGAATGTCCCACGCCAGTTCACTGCGAAAGAGCGACAGTCCCTGGGTGATGGCCTCTGGTTTGGGTGAGACCAAAGTACTGTCTGTGGTGCCAGGACTTGGAGTAGGAGCCTTTGCTTGTGACATGGGTCTCATCCCTCTTTCAGTCAGGAGACCCTGGTTCAAGCTTTGGGATGAAAATAATTTCAGTCTTAAAATTATGTTTATGACCACAACTGTCTATCTCAGGCTTACACAATGGAGAGAAATAGGCATTTTTTAGGGCGTTATTTATCTCTATTCTTTCAAATATCCGCTTCTGTATGAGAAGAATTGTGCCCTGAACACCATTGCCTACACCAACTTAATCTCTCAACAATGAAGGGAGCCGAGAGTGACTAGCTCACATATAAATGAATAAAATGGATATGTCTATACTTAGCCAAATAAATCCCACTCCTAAAGTCCACCATGGCCTTAGAGCTGCATAGATTTTTCAGTAATTCATTCTTCTTTAATGACATCTACTGATCTGGAGTTGAGTGTATGATTTCTGTTTCTTTCAGGCCATGGAGCTTGCTATATCTATCAAACAGCCCTGTCTGCCTGATTACCTCCTAAAAGTTCCTTCTGGAATTCTGACTATGTGGGTCTTCCATGAAGTCAGTACAAGGACTCTTGCTAATGCTGCTCTGCAGACAAGGAATTCTGAGACTGTCATGACACATGCAATCCAAGAATGCAGGACTGGCTGAAGAAGAGTAGAGAACACAGCAGTGCCCAACCAGCAGAAAACTGCCAAGGCAGGATCTAAACTGGAAAAGGTGGCAGCTGAAGGGGGCTGCTGACAGTGGTCAAATGAGCTGACAGGTGGGGAAGGCCACTTCCCCCTTCAACAGCCGCATAACCCCCAGGCCTCCTCACTTCTTGAGCCGTCCCACAGCTGTCACCTGGTTCAACAGTGCAACTGTTCTCAGGAGATCCAAGTAGGATCAACAAGCCAAGCATATTTTATGCACTGTCCTCAGGAAAAAAATGCTTAAACCACTTCCCCCTAAAATTTCCCCAGAATGGTTAGTCTTCAGACAGAAAAAAAACCCAGCCTGAGCAACACTAGACCATAAATCTGTGGCTCCCTATGACTATTTCTAGCTACAGCTCAATCACTGTGACTAACACTGTAACTGCAATTACAGCTGATAATTCTGAGAAATCCTGCATATTCCCTACATAATCTCACATACCTCAGACAAATTCGTATCTCTCCCAGGATTACAGTCCCAGTTTGAGAATCGCTGTTTTAAGGCAAATATTTCAAAATTACAAGAGCTTTGATGAGAGATGGAAATGCAGAGACAACTTCTATTGCTGTTACCAGCTCTGCAACTATAATAAAATGAAAATACTTAACATTAAGAAAAACCCATGTTTATCTAGGTTTAGCTCTATTTTGACAGGTCTGCTAGGACTACCTATACACAAATTTGAAAAACATCTGTTTGATCATTCTCTAGATGTTAATTGAGTAACTGATACTTAAAATGTGTTTGCTGAGCCTTAGATGGAAACAGAACTTTGTGTCTACAGTTTCTGTAGAGTGTTGTGCCTCCTACACTCTTCCCTATCCCAGACGCTGAATATCTCCATTGCACAGCTTACAGCTGGGACCTTGTGTACCTATTAAAACCCTTATTAAAGAGTTTGCCACAGAATAAACAATTTCCTGCTGATTTATGAATTCAATTCAAAGTCTTCAATCACTTTTAAACACGGCCAGATTCCTAGCTAAAGAATGGTGTTCTACCCATATCAAGAAGGTCAGACAAATTATTTCTTCTGAGAGTCAAATCTACTATGTACAACACTTTTTAACAAGGAACTCGTGATTTGGACCATCCACGATTCAGTTTCCTATCTATCTAGGTATGTTAATGGAACTTAATTCTTGTTTTGGTTGTTTTTGGTTTTTTGTTTTTTGGGTGTTGTTTTTTTTTTTTTGTTTTGTTTTGTTTTGTTTTTGTTTTTTTCTTTCACATCTATCAGCTGGAAAAACATCAAGCGGTAAAAGCCTTCCACATTTTATTAGATACCTGTACAGTGACAAACACAACAGAATATTGATCTTTGTTGGGCTGACTCCCATCACATGGAACAGGTGAGAACGATAGCTTTACTTCACAGCACACATACAGCTACAAAACCCTTCATTCTATGGGAATTACTAGATGAATGAATACGAGCTACCCCATACAGTCACAAGAACTTAAATGAGACATGAAAAGAAATTCTTCACAAGGAGAGTGGACAAAAATTGTAACAGACTGCCTGACGAGGCTGTGAAACCTCCATCCTTATAGATTTTCAAAACTCAACAAGCCCTTGACAACCCTGCTTTTAGCAGAAGGTTGAACTAGGTAACTTCAGTTTGCTCCTGCCTAAACTCTTCCATGATTCCAATGAACAGACTCAGAAAACTTAGAAAAAGACCATATCAGTGGGATATTAGGAAGAGTGAAGTGCTGGACTTGATCTAACAGAAACTACAGAAAATGTAATTGATTCTTTTCTTACACAAATAATCATTTCTGTGAGTAATTCTTCCCATTGTATGTTCTGATATTCCACAAGTTCCACTTCTGACCGAATTTGAATTGGAAATGTAATACATACCTTCAGCAACACCCCTCTAATCTCTTATTTTCTCATTTTTTATCATTTTAATACAAAGTTCCCAAACCAGTGTTTATCTATCCCTAGGCTATTATTCCCCTCATTAAAGACTTCCAGAAGCTAGAGCTGGTAATGGCCACAGAATTTTCTCTACCACTTTTCTATGCATTCTGATTCCCAGCTGTTTGCTCCTAGGAGCTTTGTCAGACCCATTCCAAAGCATTTCTGTTAATGGGACTTTTACTGGAAAGGTATTTCCACCATTTACTACAAGAATTATTTTCCTCCCCTGACACAATCTACAAATTTTTCACAACATACCTTCATTGGCCTCTTCAGTGCTTCCTGAATATCCACGCGCTTCCGCATAATGGTCTGGTCTAGTTTGCGTTCAAAGGCCAAGAGATCCATGTAGGCCTGGGACTCAGGAACCAGCTCCCGGATCTGAGAAGGAAGGAAGGAATATCCAAGCACTGGAAGCACGAATCTGCCATGTTCCAGAATAGCAACACTGACACATTCCCAGCCCTCGGACAGATGTGCCCGGAGGAGTTCTCCCTCCGACAGCAGTTCCCAGACAGCAAGGCAGGTCTCAGTGGCATGGGACAAGCACAGACTGAAAAGCGGGAGCTAGAACTGAAGCTAATGGATTCTGGAAGACCCCGCCTGAATCCACAAGGCCTGAAGCATGGCTGTGTTCTTCAAGTGAGGCTTAGCTACCGGCAGCCAGGGAGCCACCACTCTCGGCAATCCAAAGTACAGTGAATTTGTCCTGTTCAAAACTAGAGGAGTGCTGCATCTCTCTAGACTAAAAGAGGGGGAGTGTTCATGTTGATGTTTCAAAAACAAATGTTACCCATTGTAAGTAAAAACTGTCACAGAGGATGCCAGCCTTTGCCAGCACATCTTCCTGGCTGAGGTGAAATTGACCTTCATGTCAAAGTTTCAACATGACCAGCTATCAGGCGTCAACTTATGATCCTGCCAACTTTTATTGGTATTTTAATACATTAGTTAACTACATTAGTTCTATTGACAACCCCCCTTTTTATTTTCTCTTTTACAAGGAAGTTAGCAGAGGAGGGGATATGAAGTAGCTTGGAAGGAAGACCTAATGAACTGAGCTTAGAAATGGGTAAGTATACTCTTAAAGGAAAATGTTGGTTCTTAATTTGGAGTATCTCATGCAGGCGAACCACAAAAAAAGGTACTGTAAGTAATTAAAAGAGATCTACCAGACAACCGTGTCTATTTCTACAATAGTCACTCTAGCTTTCACCTATGTAACTAAAATATTTAACTGTTATAATATTTCCATAGGAATTAAAAGTGAGTTGGTATTCCTGTTTTGCTTTAGAATCGGTATTAGTTACAGTTAAAATTACAGTTTATATCTGGTGTAAGACACAAACACCTATGTGAGAGACACCAGGCATACACCTGTTCCCTGTGTTCTGCAAGGACACGAGAACTATTGCAAGAGGTCATGCCAATAGCTGGCTCTCCTAGTTTTGTGTCTCTGACAAGGTTTGAAAGTTGCTGCCTTTTAATATCCGCAATAGCCCAAGGCAGAGCGTTCCAGAACCTCACCAGGCAATGTGGGAGGAAGTATCTCCTCCTGCTCATTTGGAACTTGCCACCAGTGAGCTTCATCTGATGCCATTTCCCTGAACTGCTGGAGCAGTGGTGGGCAGGCATGCCCCAGGCACCCTTCCAGCATATTTTACAGGTTTTTGTCATACCTTTCTTAATAATTTCCTTTTCCAGCCTGAAGATGAACAATTTCTCCCTGCTGTATTTAGACTGATTAAGATTATCAAGTAAATGTCTCTTTCAACCTACTCTGTTTGTTTTGAGATGGTAGAATACCTGCTCTACTTACAGCAAGATTGATACTTCGGAAAGGCAGAAACCACAGAGCAAAAAATTCTGTTCAGCTTTAGTGAACCATTATATTTTTAACTGCTTATATGCTTTCTCAAACTGTTAGTATCAGCAGAATAATAAAAGAAACATGAGCACGAAGAGCAAGCATTACTCTGGAAACATTGAGGAGTTGACAGACAGCTTGCAGAGTAAGGGCAGTGAGGCAGTGAGTGCAAATCTTTGGACCCAACAAAACACCCCAACGGTTTCTTCCTGTTCTGCACAGATGAAAAGATTCCCCAGTTCCTTGCCTGAGGGAATCAATCATGGTGTGCTGCAGTCAATTAAAAATTCTGGACCAAGATCAGACCTTTAATGCCAAGTTCCGTCCGAGTCAGTTCGTGAACCCCCCGGGCACAAGATGAAGCAGGGAGAGGCCTACAGAGTACTTAAGATACAGCCTATACAACACAAGTGATACAAGCTTTCCAGCTGGTTCAATGGGTACTAGACTCAGGACCTAACAAAATTTCTAGTAAGTTTGTAGAAACAGCAGAAACCTTCAATAAAAATTTCTATTCCACACTTTTACATCTTTTACCACATGAAAGTGAAAGGATATTTCCTATTCCACTCCTATAACCAAATTGGATCTTAAATATTATAAGATGTTAAAAAGCACAAACACTTTAAAATCAGCCAAAGACAAAACTGCATCTAATTCCTTGAACTGCAAATGGCCACAGGTTGGGAGAGCATTTGAGAGAGGAGTTGTACTTGCTGTGTTTGTATTCTTCTCTAGGGATGTGTTATGGTCACAGAAAAGACAGCATTTCAGACTAGATGAAAGGCTCACTCAGGCCAGTTTTGGCAGCTCTTACAGTCTTTTGCTTTCTCACCCTACTAATGGAATAATCTTTTAGAGGCATGATAGTGTTTATGTGATAAGGATCTGTGCAGCCTGCCTAATTCCTTCTTGCATGGTTTGCCCTAACTGAAAAGTTCATAGCTCCATGCAAGTCTACACTCTTCTACAAAAGTTCTAACTATAAATGTGAAAAGAGTATTTCAATACTTAAATTCTCCATTCCAGCCTTTATCTAGTCAAAGAAACTCCAGAAAGCACCTAGCAGAAGCATCATCTTGTCAGCCACGGTTTTGAAGCATATATAGTTACACTTTATCTTAGAATTACACGGATAACTGGAAGGGATTACTATTAACACAAGTAAGACAGTGTCTTTTTAGAGGCTGGAGTTGTTTCTTTTTCTATTGTGAAAATTCAAAAGTTTCAAACTTTTAAAAATTAGTAAAAAGCAATTATTATTAAATTATGCATTTTTATCCTTGATTTCCACGGGGTTTTTTTTATCAATGGTGACAAAAAAATTGCCAAATTGCAAGTGGGGGCAGTAAGGACAATGTGAAAGGATTGGCCTGATGGGAGAGGCTCTCACCATTTCCTTGTAGAAGCAGCACAACGTGGAGGCCCCACCACACCTGCCTGTAAACAGATGTGCAAGGCTTAAAAGAATCAGAAACCAAGGAACAGCTGCAACACTACAGATTTTGGGATATGAACAACATCTTTGGATAGCTTCTATGGCTGTCACAGTACGACAGCTTGGAAGGCAACAACAGCAGTCAGCAGGTTGGGGAAAGCAATGAGGAAGCCTTCTGCAAAGAGATCAGCGGCAGAAGGAAAGCTAAGGAAAACCCAGGTCTGGGTGTGGTTCTGCTGCTCGTGTCAAAAGCCAGAGAGAAGGCTGTGGCTCTCCACGCTGCCTTTGGCTCCATTGCTCCTGGTTAAGTCCTGTCCTCAGGCCTCCCGGGGTCCTGAGCCCAAGTCAGTCAGGGCAGCAGGGCTGTTCAGAGGGACCCTGACAGGCCGCAGAAACAGGACGGCACTTCAGCGTGGTAAAGTTCAGCACAGGAAAAGTTCTGCTCCTGGGATAGAATGACGCCGTGTGGGGGGACAGGTGGGCATCGGCGGGGTAGAAAACGGGTTGGCAGGAGAGGACCTGGGGGCCCTGATGGACAGACAAGTGCAGAAGGAGTCTGTGGGGTCAGGCAGCCATAGCAAAGGTCAGCTGCAAAAGGGACCGTACTAGTGCAGGTGCTGCCATCAAGCCTGGAAAAGAAGCTCTTCCTTGCTACGCCACACTGGTGAAACTGGATCTGGACTGGTGGGCACAGGGCCACAAAGATGTGACACTGGAGCGAGGCCCACAGAGGCTCAGAAGGCTGTTGGAGGCTGGAGCACAGACCTGCCGAGAGAAGCTGCAAGAGCTTCTCCAGCTTGGAGGAGAAAAGGGAAAAGGAGATCGCCCGGGTGAGTGCGACTGCCATAGGGACTGGTGAAGCACAGACAGGGCCGGCCTCCCCTTGGAGGTGCGTGAGATTAGGGTGAGAGGCAACGGAAACTCACTGCAGCACGGCCAATTCACTCCCTATAAGGAATTGGTTTGTAAAAAAAAACCTATGACAAAACAAACAAAACACATAATGGTATTAAAACGTTGGAACAGGCTGCCAAAAAATGCTCTGCAGTGTCCATCCTTGGCTGGAGGTATTCAGAACCCGTCTGGAAAAGGTCCTGAGCAAGCTCATGTAATTTGAACCCATTTCGTACAACAGCTGGCCTGCACAACTTTCAGAGGTCCTACTGTTGTGCACCTCCAAGGTCCCAGAAAAAACCCAATAAATAAAATTGGACCTATTTCAGGCAAGAACAATTGGAGCTGCATTCTTCACTGCCTAAGCAGGACAAACAAAACAGTTTCAGCCATCTTGATTATAAAAAACCAAAACACTAATAAATAGAGATCTGGCAGCTTCTTTAAAATTAAGCTACCCTAGAATTCCCATCTTTGAGAGAGGTAACAAAATCCAAGACCTCTTACTCCCCCATGACTGACAAGCTCAGTTTGATCCTGAGCCATTTTTTTACTACCTATGGCAAATGCACACAACCCACACATTTCACAGGTATTGCTGAGAACCAGAATTTTTAAATCTTAACTGGCAGTGACTGAAGTCTGACTTGGCAGCTACCGGACAGTTTCCCCACTAAGAAACTTTAGCCTATAGCTTATTGGCAAGAGTGTCTCTACCACTGAGGCTTCTATGGTGGTCAAAGAAAGACAGCTAAGGGCTGACACTCCTTATAAATCGTAACTGTGCCACCCTGCGACCCCTAAGAGAGAGTGGTTTGAGGAGGAGTTCTGACTGACTACCACAGGGCCAGTAATACAGTCCAGTAAAATGGCAAAAGCAATCCATGTTCTTGGTCCTCCTCTCTTAGGAGCTGGCAAGCCACTGCTGTTGCTAGGTCTCCTCAGAGACTTCCTTCAGGATGAACAAGGCCAGTTGTCTCAGTCTTTCCTCATGTGCTGATCCAGTCATTCAATCAATCTGACAATCATCCATTGATCTCAGTCCAGTTTCCCAATGTTTTTCTTGAATTCAGGATCCCAAAACTGGACATAGTTCTCTAGCAGGGAACTAACGAGTACTGAGCAAAGAAGGGTAATCAAGTCCCTCAGTCTCTTGGCTGTGTTCCTGGCCACAGAGCTGTGGATGCTGTTAGTCATCTTTGCTGACAAGGCACACCTTCTGCTCACACTCAGCTCACTGTCCACCAGTGCCTCCAGGGCCTTTCCAGCAGTGCTGCTTCCCAGCCAGGCAGCCCTCCTCTTTCCCAAGGAAGAACATCTGACTTAGTTGCATTTCATAAAGTTCTTGTTGGTTCATTCCTCCAGCCTGTCCACAAGCATATGGACTGGTTATCTGTAGTGTCATCTGTAGATTTATAAGCAAGCACTGCACTGCCTCCTCCAGTGGCAAAGATGCTGGACTGAACAGCTGCCAGGACACATCCCTGCAGTACTCTGATGTCAGTGTCTTCATGGCCAAGTGCAACCATTAGCCACCTTCTCAGCCTCATCACCCAACCAGATGGCTGTCAGCCCATTTAGACCAAAATGTCCCAACCTGGATACAAGATTATTACGGATGAGAGAGTGGCCTTGAGAGGACATTGGCCAGCTCCCTCAGCTCCCTCAGATGCAGCATGTTGGGTATCGTGGAGTTGTATGGGTCAACCTTCCTCAACTAATCCCTGGCCCCACCCCTGTCCACTCTTGGCTGTTCCTCTTGGATGTGTTCACTGATCACAGGGCACGGGAAGCATTGTTAGTGCAGACTGAACAAAGGCTTTGAGTGCTTCAGACTTACTGTCTCTGTCATCACTGGATCACCCAGCCCATTCGCCATGGGGCACACATTTTCCTTGGTCAGCCTTTATTACTAGTGCAATAGTAGAAGCTTTTCTTGTCCTTGATGTCCCTTGAAGATCTCAGCTACAGCTGAGCTTTGACTTTGCCAATACCATTCCCTGTATGCTCAGGTAACGTTTCTAAACTCCTCCTCTGTAGCCTGTCCCTGCTTCACTTCTTGTACATTGCCTTTTGATGTTGGGACCACCTCTGTGAGTTCCCTATTCTGGGCTCCTCATAAATCTGCTCATTTTTCCTGCATTTAAAACAGGTTGCTCTTAAAGGTCCTTAAAGACCTCCCAGCTTCCCCGAGCCACTTTGCCCTTCAGAGCTGCTTCTCAAGGAACCACACCTACCAGTTCCCTGAATAAGCCAAACTCTGCTTCTCTAAAGTCCAGGGCTTGTACTTGACCACTCTCCTTCCTCATTGCCTGCAAGATCTTGAATTTCTTTATTTCACAGTTGCTATATCCAAGGCTACCACTGATTATCACACCCCTAACCTCTTCTTTCTTACAAGTGAATGGCAGATCCAAATGTTCCTCACCTCTGGTTGGCTCAGATGGAGAAAGAGGTGGACAACAGCCATGCAGTGACCAAACCACAGCAGGACAGCTATTATGGCATGGGATCTGTGCAGAGAATTCCACATGATGGTCAGTGAACAGCAGCAGCAAAAATTGACTAAATATTCACGTAAAGGAAAATGAAGTAGAGAGGATGAAAAGGAAAGGACAGGTGTACAAAAACCTGTCAGCACAGCTAGACAAAAAGTCCTCAGGAATTTGGGGCTGAGTGAGAAGAACAGTAGCCAATACTAAGAGACAAGTATGCCACTGAAGGAGGGGCAGTTTGCTGTTTCAAAGCTGCACTGCACTCAGCAAGCTAAACAAGGAAAAGCAGAGACAGGCACAGCTATGGAGCCAGAATGGTTTTCAGCTGACATTCTTGCATCAGAATGGGTAGGCAAGGAAACCAAAGAAACAGAATGGTGGATCACATCCACAGTTCCTGAGAAAAAATGTGAAGACTCAACACTAAGAGAAAATAAGACTGACCAGAAGTAATGAGGAGGCAAGGCCTGGAGAAAGAGGTGCAATCTGAGGTGCAGTCATGTATCCCTACAGACAGCTTGTGGTCTGAGGTCAAAATTGAGGCACAACTGCTAAACTTGGATCACAAAGGCAACATCAGCTCCTGAGATTTAGGTCCCCAGCTACGAATGAAGATGCCTGTGAACTTCTCCAAAACTGAATGAGGGTTTCAGTGACAACCAGGTGTGAACAAGGGACAGATCCAGAAGTGAGGAAAATGGGGTGGGAAAGAACCTGCTGGACAGAATTGGAGTTAATGTTAAATACACTATAAAAAATATTAAGCCTTGTTATGTCAGTATGTCAACCTGAGCTTAACCAAGTCCTCGTGTTCATTAAAATCGCATTTTAGACAAAAGATATGCAGTCAGTACAATCAACTTGCATTTAAGTAAGGCATTTGACATACAGTCATAAAGGGAACCACTCCTTAAGACTGAAAAATGGGGACTGGAACAAGACCTGGCACAGCAAAAAAGTATTAAGCAGGAAGTACCTCATGGACCATTCATTAATGGTTCTTGTACAAAAAGGATAAGTACGCTAAGAAAACGTAGTAATGATAAATTTGGGTGTCACTGTCATCGCAAGGCAGAGGATAGTACATAGAATGTAAGGAAGCTCAGAACTGTAAAATGGAGATGGGATGAAATATAGCATTACAAAGCACAGGATCAGGCCTCAGAGTCTAAATCCTGCTCTAATATGGGAATTCATCAGTTGCATATGACAGAAAGCAGAAATACTTGTATTAGCCAATCACAGAATGACCAGAGGCTGTATCAATGTAGAAAGCCCATGGGAAAAAAAAAAAAAAGCACAGCAATATCCATTTGCAGTGCTATTTCCAGTAAAGATAAAAATGCAGGAGTGGCATTCAAGCACCGGTGATACTGGTAATCTCTCCTACTATGTATAGTTCTGGTTTATCGAGAGGTAGATTTAAAAAGGTTTGAAAGAGATTCATTTAACCTGGAATAGATAAAACAAATGACTAAGAGGATTTCAGGAGGGGAGCCTCTCTTACTTGGCAGGCTAAAAGCACTTCCCTTGCTGAGTCTAGCAAAACAAAAAATCCCAAGCTGCCATATCAAAAGTATGTCTCAAGTAAGGAACCTAACTAGTCTTGAGGTGGCAGTTGTGTCATGGCTTCATGACAGAGGGAACCAGACTGTAAGTGCCAGGATATCCCATGCAGTTCCCTAATCCATTCCTCCTATGTGCAATAGTTTGCTGGGTTGAATTTTTCATACGATTATATTCCTGCAAAATTAAATCCTTCTCAAATGACCTGGAGTGGCTCAGTGATCCTACCCAACCACCACTATGCTCCAGGACTATGGCACAGGCTTGACCAGAGAACCTGGAAATCCAACAGTTACCTGTGCCAACTGCCTGAGTCATTATCATAGTGAGGATTACTGAGAACCCACCTCCTTTCCCACTACTACATAAGATCATTTTCAAGAGTAAAATGTATTTAATATCTTCCCCTCTCCCCTTCGAAGTTCCCAGAAAACATAAGCAGGAGTCTGCAAAAAGTCTGTGGGTAACAGATGCTGACTGGCTGGAAGACACTCCAGAGGTAGTTCCAGAAAGCTGGAAGTTTTACCCTGTGTTTCACATGCATTCCACAGCCACCAGTGCAAATCCTCCACTTGACAGGACAACGATGTGCACAGCATTTCTTCATCCCACAGATGGTGTAAGGGATTTCTGACACACTAACTGCAGCCTAACAGAGTACCTTAACCCAGACAGAGGTCACATCATCGATACCAGCACTGCAGCTGCACTGATAAAAACCCCACTGCAGAAAACACCTCTAGCAATTGCCTGATTACTCCATCAATTAAAGCTATTGGCTGGCAGCGACAAAGATACTGAAAAGCAAGAATATTTGATGACAGCATGGTTCTGAAAGCATCTGTAGAGATTTCTGACACACCTATATAAGGCTCTACCTATTAAAGAATTATCACGGACTTGGTAAACAGAGTCAGCAGTCTTCTGCTGGCAAAAAAGTTTGATTACCTCTGAGACCTTTAATCTTATAAAGACAACAGGCAAAATTAAAACCAAAAATAAAAATACTCCCACAACCAACCAACCAACAAAACCAAAACAACAAAACAAAACTAAAAGTGCCTCGAAATGGACATATATTTCCAGCAACAGCCTTGCTATACCGGATGTATCATTGTCTGTGAAAACAGTTTGTGTGGGACAGACGAAACTGACAGTACAAGAAACTTAGCTTTCATTATAAAAAAGTACAGACCACCAGCAGAGCGGGAATGAGGCTTCAACACAATTACCAGGGACGCTGCAAGTAGTTCAAAGGTCTGGGTTTAATGGTAGCTTAGTTCTTTCAAGCAACATGAAGTAATGACTTACACATGAGAGGCTCTGCTTTCAGAAGGTGGCAGGAATGATAAGAGAAGAAGTGATAGTATGACATCAGGAGTACCAAAGTGGGCTCACCTCTTTGGATGGCTGGTAGTAGGCACCTGTGAAATGTCACAGAAGAGATTTTGGAGCCTGCCATCAAGTTTGGGCTCACACTAGCAGTGGAGCATGAAAACTTGAAAAGGATATGGAGGAAAAGGACAGACCTGTCCAAGGGATTCTGAGCCTACAAAAAGGACCAGCAGTCAAAGCAACTGAGACTAGGATGTGACAAGGGTGTGTGTTTTGAAGCCTTTTGGGACAAAGCAGGTTCTTGGGGAACTGTACTGAAGAGGGTAAAGGAAAGGAAAAGTCTGGGAATAATGAGAGGAGAACAGAGAGAAATCCCAATGTTTAGAAAAGAAGTAGATGATGTAAGCATTGAGGATCAAACATAGGCAGACACCAAAAGCTAGACACATCCCCAGGGATAAGAGAATTAGTAACTCTCCAGACAATACAGACCCCTCGGACTCTGTTGTTTACATGGGTTCACTTCAGTCCTACGGTGACACAACCACAAAAATCACAACCTGGCAGCTCTACAGGGCCGGAGACCAGAGTCTGAGCCCACCCCCTCAGGTACAGCCACACTCTGGACTAGGTTTTGGCCAGCCTCAAAAACGGATCAAAAGCATTCTGGAGACCCGAGGGCCCCAGTGCCGAGCTGTCGCTTGGCAGCCCAGCACCACGGTCCCTCCAGCAAGCGGCAGTGCTGGCTCGGCTAACCCAGGCACGAGGCCGCGCAGGCCGGGCTGCTCCACGCTCCCAGCCCCCAGCCCAGCCCCAGCCTGGCTCTCCAGACTTTCACCCACTGCCTACTTACTTTTTAATTAGATTTTTAAACAGAAAGTGAAAGAATTTTCTAAAATTCCTCTAATTACACTAAGATCCTGAACTGATTGTGAAGGGAATAGGAAATGAAAGCGACTCACCCTCTGAGGGAGAATTTTGTCAGCCATCTTCCTCCTCTTGGCACTGTACATTTTTTAAAGAAAAAAACACGTTACCATGGTGACAGATCTAGGAGTAACGAGGCCACCTGCTAAATTATCCTGACATCTCCACATGCTGGTGCACAGCTGTGCATGCATCAGCAAAAGGGTCTCACCCATGCCCAGGACTTC
Organism: Falcunculus frontatus; assembly: GCA_013398115.1. Classification (NCBI taxonomy): domain Eukaryota; kingdom Metazoa; phylum Chordata; class Aves; order Passeriformes; genus Falcunculus; species Falcunculus frontatus. Next base: position 101,182 of record VZRV01000482.1, on the reverse strand, counting down.
GTACCCCTTCTCTCAGCAGCCCGGGGAGGCAGCTAGGTAAGAACAAATCAGGGCTGTCTGTTATGCATCCTGGAAAGAAGTCTGTAAGTTCTTTGACCATAGCATCTTCTGTGGTGCAGGGCGGCAGTGTATGCAAGTGCATGTGCACACGCTGCTTCCAGGTACAGACAAGCGTGCAGGAGGACAGTCTCACGTGTGGCGTGCACAGACACACCTATGTGTGTGCACATCTGAGTGGCTGAGTGCCTGCAAATGCCACATGAACTTGCTCAAACAGACAACACGCATTTATTCAATCATGCCCAAAATTAAGGGCTGAAGAACACACATATATATGTGTGTATTTCATATGATGTATGAAAACATACATACATGCACACCTTTCCTTCCTTATATACATACACACTTGTTTTACTGTAGCATATTTGCATGAGCGGTCTTCTGCTGGCAAAAAAGTTTGATTACCTCTGAAACCTTTTAATCTTATAAAGGCAACAGGCAAAATAAAAACCAAAAATAAAAACACTCCCACAACCAACCAACCAACAAAATCAAAGCAACAAAACAAAACTAAAATTGCATGAGCAATGGACAAAGGTAAAAGGCCGTACACTTTCACATTTCTTCATCTTTATGAACACACATGTGGGAAGATGTATGTGTGCCTGCAGGGTGTATGCATACTGTGTCCACACCAATACATAGGCACATTTCTGTAGCTATGCTTTTAAAAACAGACTTGTACTCATGTACATAAACACAAATGTGTATGTGCCTGAGAAACTGTACTGTCAGGAAGACTGTCAAATACACTGTCTTTTGAATTCTTCAGATTCTAAGAACTTTTTGTGCCCACCAAACCTGTCACCTAGCTTTCTCTAACAGGGCCTAGATGGAATTCAGGTCCTATTCTTCATCTCTTTAATTTGTGAGTCCTTTATCTTAAGCAGGAGATGAATCGCTCCATCTGTGACAGACAAATGGGAGAAAGCAAACCACCTACTGCCACTCTGCCATGTCACAAGGACACCCCCCTCCTTACTGTCTTCATACTGGAAGTCTGTCATCAGCCGAGTCCACATAAAAGCTGTTTCCATGCACATTGGTGTGGCATACTCTCTTCCTACGTTTGTTAATAATAAGCCAGGGCTGAAATACCAGATTCTTACCCTTTTCCCCATCCCCACATAAGCCAAGGCCGGGGCTCTCTTTGTGGCAGGAGATGCAGAGGGCAGAAAATTCAGTTACACCCAACTTAATAGGTGAACAATGTTCCTTTTAAAAAGTGTAGAAATAATGGGAATGGAATGTTACATGGTGTGAAACTCCAACACCTTCCACAGCTCACATAATCAAATCTGCACTGAAACACTTCACAGAATCTGGAAGTAAAGGCTGAGCAAGCCCCAGCCTCCCAAAGGGAGTGGGATATGCATGTACCTGCAACAATCCCACAGGCTTGCAAATAAAAAGCAAGAAACAAACAAAGCAATATCCCCAAGCAATTTGGGTCTCAACCAGTTCTTCAATAGTCTATTACAGAAATGAGATTTTTGTCTCCACCAAACCTGCCAAGAAAGGACAAGTGCAACTTTCTTGGCCCGTGCTAGAAAACATGGCACTCATTTACCCTCAGAATGGGACCCAAGGTGACAGAAAAGTGTGCCTGAAAAAAGAGAATGAGAAATGACAGGGAGGTGGAGATGAAAAAAGGGAAAACATTCAACACATTATCTGAAGGAAAGGCACGGCAGAAGAAACAAAGAAGCTCTCTGAGTACCCAGGGAGCACTGCTGTGAACTGGGCTCGAGGCGGTAGAGATCACTGCTAGGTCCCAAACCAGAAACAATGAAGTTAAGAACAGGGGAGGGGAACTTTCTTCTGCGAGTTAGGCCATCAACTTTTAGAAAATACTGTCTTTTAATGCTCCCTGGAAACTAGTTAGTGACTAAAGATTACCTTAATTATCCAGCAGGGGCAATTTTTCAGCATAAATCCACCCTAGTACCCGAAGGTTGGGCATCATTTCGTGCAGTTTCCTGGAGAATCTCCAGGGAGGTGCTATAGAATGTGCATTTTGGCTGGTGCCGGGCAAGGCCTCCAAGACGCACATGCACTGCTTGTGCTCACGTGCTGCACTCTCACACATTCCTTCTGTGTTCAACCTTTTTCAGTTGTAATGTCTTAATACTCTCAACATCAACGTCCTTTCCAGATGCATCCGAGATACAAGCATTCCCAAGTCTGGCTTGCTGATCCAAGGTATATAACCTGGTCAGAGCAGGGCTCCTGAAGAACTGAGCTTAGAGACTCATGTTTTACCTAAAGCTGGATTCCATGACACCACCAGAACACTGCCTGAAGCTGTATATACATCTATAATGATTTTGCAAAAGGTAGCCCACACAGATGACTGCATGCTATGTGTGTGTGGATCACACTCAACACTCGAGACTGATGAGGTCTAATACATTGCAAAAAGAAATTAGCTAACTTATTTAAGAGAGAATGCATTCAGCAATGTACAAGGTAGGTATATATCAAAAAGAAAGTTCCTTACAGAAATCCCTCTAATTTTATGAAATTACTTCCAGCGCATATTTATTTACTTTATACGTAAAAATACTTGGGACAACTCAAGTTTTACGATGACTCTTCTGAGTGACCATAGTACAAGTATTCACATGACAAACTTGTGTCATTTACAAACTATTTTGTTAGCCAGTCAGAAATCAGAGCAACTATACAGAACAGGCAGCAAATAATACAAAAATTTTACTGTATTAGAAGAGAACTGTTCTAAAGGCTAAACATACTCAACAGATTTATGGCCTGACAAACCTGCAAAGTAAAAGCAGAGTAACCGCAAAACCAGACATTATTAAAGGTCGGTTTGTTCAAGACCATTCACAAACAAAAAACCCTTAAAATTTACCAATGTTTTTCCTGCTTGAAAAACTGACAATACACATTTCTTCTATTCTGTCTCATTTGACCTTAGAGGTCTTACCTACTGCTAAACAGGTATCATCTTTGCTTCCTCAAATTGTCCTCCTGTGTTTTCTTTCCAGAACACTCACCTCCTAGCTCGGTTCTGAGTGGCTTGCTGCTGCTGCTGCACCTGCTGCTGCACCTGCTGCTGTTGGACCTGCTGTGGTGCAGTGCGTTTTCTTGTTGTTTCCATCACAGTCTGGGGCATCCCAGGTCGCACGGAGGGGCTTCCGACATATGGGGGGCCTGGAGGACCCATGGGAGCCCCCTGATGGGGCATTCGAGCTCCTGATGGCATCCCAGGGCGCTGGAGGAAAAGCAAAACAGAAAGAAAAGCCAGTTTGGTTCCTCTTTCTGCAGCTGCCAAGACATTTGTGCATCATGCAACACTGGCCCCAACAGATTCCCCGTTTTGACCATCCTAATAAGCACTAAGCAGCAACACAAAGTACGGGAGCTCTGTGACTGGTGTGTCTTGGATGTCATGAAGAGGCATTCAGGGATGAAGCAGACAGGCAACAGGGAGGCAAAATACCAGGCTTGGGAAAGCACTCAGCGGTCAGTGGCATATCCAGACCAGGTTACAGCTGGAAGCTCTACCTTCAGCCTGAAGAGAACACCTCATGGCAGCGACACGCAGCCCAAACTGGTGCAGCTCACATGCTGCTCAGAGCTGCGAGCACGCTCCCACTGCACACGCTGCACTGCCGAGCAGGCGGCTCTGATCAGCTGGGAGACAGAAACCAGCACAGGCAAAACACCAGGATAAACACTTCCCATTAAGAGCCTTCTACTTCACCTACACCAGAGAGCAGTGTCAGTTCATAATGCAACATGAATCCTTTAAAAAAAAGGTCATGTCTCTGGTCAAGCCCTTAAAATAAAAAAAAAAGGAATGAAATGGATGTGGGAGTTTGTCAGCAGCCCCTGCAGGCATTCTAAAGCCCTGGCATTTATGTTGACTTCTGCATGCTCTTGAGAGACACTCTGGGTCAAGTCACAAGCTTAATGCTGCACAAGACACACAGTAAACCCAATTCCGAATTCTAAAAGTTTATAGTCATCAAGGAAAACCACCAGTAAAATAATTACCACCTGTACAACGCAATTCAAAACAGAGAGACGAGCTTAGTCTCATACTGAGAATTATCAATATGTATATGTGCACATATATGCAAAAATACAGACATACACACTCTCTAGGTGTTTGAATCAGGATGAGAAAAAGAATAACCGTACAACAAAAGTCCTTTGAAAGTCAAGTCCCTCTACAAAGTCTTTTAAGGAAACCAAGAGGCAGTGGCATCCATTATGGATAAACAATTGGTTAAAGGATAGAAATGAGGCAAAAGTAATTGGTTCTGAAAAGAAAAGGAAGGCACATGCAAAATTCTGCTGGGACTTCTCATTTTCAGCATATTTAAAACAACCTGGGAAAAAAAAAAGAACCAAAAAAATCCAGGAAAAAAGCAATGAAGTGAAAAAGTTTGTTGGTAATGTTAAGTTATTCACCCTGGCAAGGATGAAGGCCAATTTCAAGAACTGCAGAAGGACTTTATGAGACAGAATGAATACTTAAAAGGAAGATGCAAATGTATTTCAATACATATTGAAGTGAATTACAAAAGGGAAAAAACAATCCAAGAATCACAGACAAAGCAATGGGCCCTAAGCTGATTGCTAACCAGCAGAACCAAGGTCTTGTTTAAACAGACGCTTCCAGAAAAAAATTGGTTTACTAGAGGTCAAAAAAAGTCATAAAAGAAAAGAAATAAGAGTGGAGGGAACAGAGGCTATCAGTGTGCCACTGGCCACAAGTGAATGTCTGTGTGCAGCTCTGGCTCCTGCAGCTCAGTGATGGCAGAGCAGAGCTGAAACAAGGACAATGAATGGCACGGAAATTCTTAATGTATGGAACTGTATCCATGGAAGTAAAAATAACTATGTTGTGACTTTTCATCTGGAAAGAAGTGATCCAAGGTGATCTAAAGGGGCATTTGCCAGAGCTCTGCAGAATCCGGCATGGCCTGGGGAGGGCAGTTGGGTACTGACTGTTCACTGCTGCTGCTAGAATAGTGAACCCTGGCCATCAGCAGAGGGGTCAGGCTCACAGACCACTAAAGGGGTGAGTTTGTAACACCGTGGGTATCAGCCTGTGGAACCCTCTTCCAAAGGGGGGCTAACAACATGGAAGACATACTTGGCTCAGTAGCTGCAGACTGAGAAAGTACTTGGGAGAAATATACTACTGGACCCCAAAATGAGATGCATGCACCCCTGAGGGTATGCAAGCCAGTCCACTGGGGGTGGGAAGAAAATAGTTTGTGCACAGTCAACATATATAATTATTTTTAAAAGTTTACTTCATCTTTATCTCGTAGTTTGTATGATTTCTAGATATATAATTATGTGTTATAATAAAACACAATTCTAAATATAATTTGGACCTGCATCTCCAAATTAACCACCCAAATCCACTGTAGCTCCCAAAGCCCCAGCTCAGTGTCCTCCCTGATCATCACAAGCCTTAGATATTCCTCACGCTTGTATCTATAAAGGAAATTGGAGAAAGGAGAGGAATGGATGATCAGCAAAGAACCAACACGGGCTATAACTGGTATGGACAGAGAACCAAGGCAGGTGGTAGGAGAGTGACCAGCGCGGGAATCCACGCAGGTGAATTCAGCAAGTGTCGACGTAAGAAAGCAATGGCAGGTATGGCCATGGAAAGAGCAGCAGGCAGCAGACACACCAAACTGCAGCTTTGTGCAAAGCTCCGAATGTTCTCTGCCATGAGCCCGGAGCCCCAAGAACAGCTGGAAGGGAACAGCGCTCTCTATTCCCACGTGTGTGCCCCCACCCTCTGACCCAGGCAGAGTCAGCCGAAAGAAACGGCCCAGAAAATGCTTCTCTCTTGAGCCTGCATTTAAGATCTGTCATCTGTCAAGCCACGCATTGTGGCCTCCTTCCAGCAAAGGGCAGACCACTGGGCCAGCTGCTGCCTGTCAGTCAGCCGGGGACATCTGACAGTCACTCACAAGAGCCCAGATCCTGAGAACAGCCATCTCACAGAGACTGACTGGCCACATGGATAGAACTGAAGGCCCATTTTGGTGCTGCTCTAAAGGACACCTTAGGGCTTGAAGAACAAGGTCAGCAAGCTAAATCTACTCAGTCTTGGTCTTCCATCTTTGAACTTCCTTCAGTTTCCTTTGTTAAGCACTAAAATAGAGAAACATAGAGAAAGGACAAACTTGAGAAAAGAGAGGCAGCTCTAGCAAAAGCACATTCAATCTCATTCCTTGACCGCCTCATTCCTTCGCCTCTGTTCTCATGTTCCTATCTCCGATATCACTCACAGATAAAATATTACTCACTATGCAACTGTGCAACTGCCTTCCTGCTGCAAGCCCACCAGACTCCCAAGATACAGAAATGCTTTATCTATTTGAACTTTTATAAAAGAAGAACATACAAGCAGTACCTCACCTTATCTAAAAGCTTATTTTGCTCTCAAAGGCATGTGCGAGACAAGACAGTGATGGACAATACATCGAATTTTTCACAATAGTGACATTAAAAAAAAAGTCTTCATACTGAAGAGTATTCCAATAGCATTATGGCTTTTGAAAGAGATCTTGAAGGTGCATCTGTCTACGGGTTAGGATCTGTCTCTCCCTCTCTTCCTCAGCAGGATGGAATCTGTCTTAAACAAAAAGCATCCATGGGAAATGCTGCAGTGCAAAACAGCACTGATACATCCTCCTTCTTGGGAAATCACCTGCCTGAGACCCCCATCCCTGACCCATCTCTGTTTGTACCCACAGTCCTATCTCCTTTTTACTTCGATTGATTCCATTTACATGTATTGATCTGCACGAACACCCCACTGGACAGAGGGCAAAACCACTGTGGGCCACAGGAAATGAGGAAGACCACAGCCTGTCCCCAGTTGAAGGGACCACTCTCACAGCTCTGAGAAAGTGAAGCAGAGAGCAGAGCAGAGGTGCCTGCAGAGCAACAAGGCAAAGACCGTACAGTGCACAAAAGCACACGACCAATATTTCATGCACGTGTACTGGTCCCAAGAGTTCTGCCGACTGCCTGTATACATGTGCACGGCTACAGCTGTTCAAACCTGAGCACGCACTCAGTGCAGCAGGATACCACCTCCCTGACACCTGCTGCCATATCCCTTCACTGCCTTCCTCTGACCAGTTTCTGAAGCCACGTTTGGCTTGTCTACTTTCTTCCTCGCCTGAACTTCCTGTCACATCAGAGCTCTGCCTGTCCTCTTTGTCATCCTTAAGCGAACTTCTGTCTGACAGCAGTAACAAGACAACATTAGAGCAGTGCTTTTCTACATTCTTCTACTGCGGAGTCTTTTCTCAGGGGATGTACATCACAGCAGTCAGAACACAGAAGAAGAAAAAAGGAGGTTTCCTGTTTGGACATACCAGTAAGAGGAAAATAACCTGGAGAACTGACAGGTGAAAGTAAAAGAAAGGGTCAAGAAAAGTAAAGCACAAACACCCACAAGAGGCCTCAGAAAGGCCTCTTGAGAACAGAGAGCCGGGAGTTGCTGCATTGCAGTTGAGTGCTGAGCTGCATTTACAGCAATCTCCTGTCCTGACAGACTCCATCCACCTCAGCATCACACAGGAGGCTCTTACGGCTCGTGGGGAACAGCCACCAGCTTCTTGTTAACAGAGACACTGACAGATCTTGAGAATAACCACCACCACCACCAAGTACACAAACAGCGTATTTCTTAACTAAAAAGGAGCCTACAAGAAAGACGGAGAGAGACTATTTACAAGGGCCTGGAGTGACAGTACAAGGGAAGGGCTTCACACTGACAGTAGGTTTAGATTAGAAGAAAATTCTTTACTTATGAGGGTGCTGAGGCCCAGGTGGTGGCTGCCCCATCCCTGGAAGTGTTCAAAGCCAGGCTGGACGGAGCTTGGAGCAATCTGGTCTAGTGGAAGGTGTCCCTGCCCATGGCAGAGGGGTGGGACAACACGATCTTTATGGCCCTTCCAATCCAAACCATTCTATGGTTTCTACAGGGCATAAACATAAGCAAGAGGAGATACTTGATGCTGTCTGGAGGTAAGAATGAGTAACTAGAAGTACCTGGAAACCTTAAGAAATTTAGACTAGACTGATACCGTCTGATGGCGACAAGTTTCTGACTGCACAAATGGTTTCCCAGCTGGATGTCTTGTTTCAAAATGGACTCTTAGAAGTACGACAAATAAAACTGGTACAAGGCTTCTCTCCTCCTTACAGTTACAGATGTTACTTCATGAATTCCCCTTTTTAATGTCTGTGAATTTTTTAGAGGCTTAGTAAGCTGAAACATCAGTATTGCAGTTCTTGCTTCCTGCCATATTCACCTTCCTCCATTTCCCAAAAGCTCTCAGTCTCTAAATCCAAGTGTTCCAGGTACCATGCATTTTAATATAACGTTCACAACAATCCAAAAGTCTTTAACTTAGAAACCATCCCATTTACAGAACTGTGAATTGTAACACGAGACGGAGTTCAGTTCTATTTCATGGGTGCCTGTTCACAGCTCAGAATAATCTGCCAGCAAGCTCAAGTGAAGCACTTGGATGCAACAAAGAAAAGCCCCAAATAAGTCTTTGGAATTGAAACAAACAAACCTTACAGACCAGCTTTGAGTTCCACCAGCTTTGACAGATCTGATCATACCACTGCTGTGATCCAATGTATGGAAGAGATTTTGTCTGAACAACTACCAAAATGCGCTTTTCGGCTTCCTGAAAAGGATGGCTTTGGGCGGGAGAAGGACAACAGAGCTCTGCAGCACCATGACTAGCTTGGAGAGAGAAGAGGTCGGTCAAGAGCTCGTTGTCTCTTCCCTTACAATAATCAAACAACAGTTGGCAGGATCAGATAATTCCTTATGCAAGATAAGCCAAAAAAATTCCTGACACAAGACACTGAATGATAGAAGTTTAGAAAGGTTCTGGAAGGCATCATTAGACTAACCTCCATATATAAAATCCATATCGATGCACTACACAGAAGGCAGCTTTGGATCAGAAAGTTCCCAAGCTCCAAATCAGAGAGAATTCACTTGAACCATCACTAAGGTTTTGCCTTATTCCTGTACTTCCATGCTGCCTTCCACTGCCCCATTCTACACGGGATACTGAACTAAATGATCCAGTCTGACTATTTTCATATTCCTAGAGTATTTTTTTTTTTTAGAAAGAGAAGAGCAATTAAAACATCTCACAGATCCATTTTATTCATTCACCTACATTCCTCAGCAAATCCAAGTTTTCTTAACCAGCAACTCAAATTTGTTTAACAAGCCCATATTGCACAAAATCACACTGATCTCTATTAAAGCCTTGGCTAGCATTAATATGATTTTATTTTATTAATTATGTATGAACCTTTTTCTATTTGACAGCCTGAAATCAGTCCATGGCTAGAAAAGGACAAAGCTTCAGTCTTTACCAGCAGCTTCCTCACATAGTTGAATGTTGTACAAGGTTTTCACTCTAACTGTCCCCTGCAACTACCTTCTCAGTCAAATTCCTTGCCGTAAGGTCCCTTGATTTCTTCCAGGCTGCCCTACTCGCCGCAAATACCTCCTTGTTTACCACAACAGGGAATATGCACACAGCGAACCAGTGCCTCCGTCCCAGGCCCTGTTCCCTGAGGATGCCCTCGGAGAGAGAACCAAGCAGGGAGCCCTGGGGTAGGAAGCAGAACAAACTGTCCAAAATCAACAGTTCATGAGGCTCTTTTCTAGCCATGCTAGTGTTAGCTGGGTTATGCTCTGACACGACAGTATCTATACCCATGACAAAATAAAAATCAGCAGGATATTTTTCATTAGGAAAGCTCTACTTTTTTCTTTATTTCTGGCCATACTCTCTTCACCTCACTATTGCCAGTAAGTGATCTCTACAACCCTGTGACTGGCTGGGAGAAACAGTCACTTTTGTTCACTTAAAACAGATCACCATTCAATTTTGGCAAAGTATCTTTAATACTAATTCTAATAAATAATACCATTCTAATTCTAACTTAATACCATTCTAATAAAACCCCCATAATTTTTATAAATTACTGAAATATGAGTCCTTGAAGTCATGCAGTTCTTCCTCATCTCAAAGAGGTATCACCAGTATCTCCATCATCTCTGATAGATGTTTACTTCTTTAACCAGTACCTAAGAGCCACCAATGACAGAGATTTTACAACTTACATAATCAGTCTCTATACTTACATATTATAAATAAAACCAAAAATACCCCTATTCCCTTACTGATGAAGCCTTCAGAGGTCTCCCACTACTACTGCCCTCCAAGTTCCCAATCTTATGGCTTGGTAGTCATACAGATTACCAAAATCAGAAAAACAGTCTTGCAAGTATATGCCACGGACTTATAATTGCTTCTGTGTTATTCCCTGCCCCATTTCCCAATCAGGCTAACAGTTCACTTGATTTCTTATTAGCTAGACACTAGGCAGCTCACAGGCCATCCAAGCCTTTCTCCTGAATGGTGACATTTCATTTAAACCCAGCGATGTATCAGGAGATGCAAAACTTGTTTATGAAATTCATTACTCATCCCTTTTTCCAAATCACTGATAAATCTGTTATAGACCCTCCATACCCATGAGACCTGTTCATCTGTTCTAACACTGACAAGTTATTTATCATATATATTAAATATTTGTTTACATGCTGGCATGCTCTGACACTCTTCTTTCACTGATATAAATGCCATTTCATGCAAGACAGTTTATGTATTTACCATAAAATCCTATGACCAAATTTGAGAGGTAGATAGGCACACAAAAAGAGGACTGAAGATAAGCAAAGGAGTCACATCAGTGATACACAGGTTTGTGTGAATCAGCAATCCTGGAGTGTAACTAATATTAAACTGTAGAGATTAGCAGGAACTATGAAATAACACCTATTAGCAGAAAATAAATATGGATAAGGACTTACATTGCCACAGAGAGCTTCCTAAGCATAGCAAAGAGGACAAAGACCAAGATCACTATGGGAAAAAGAAGGTGATTTGAACTGACAGCAAGTACATTGTAAATACAGTTACGACTCCAGAGTTAAGAAAGGCACATAGACCTTCATAGGGGTATCTGGTGGATAAAAGGCAAGAAGATTGGCTTTGTAAGGAAGATAAAGTGGGAACAGGAAAAGGACACAGAAGCAGATTAAAAAGGTCAGAACAACGGGAGAAGAAAATGAACCTCTCAGCAGGTTCTTGTGTGCAGATGACACAGCCAAGGTCGCCAGCGCAAGGCACCAAGCAAAGGCTCCCGCAATCGAGTCACAAGAGGATGGATGTCTGGACAAGAGTTTTGACAAGACCTGCACCACAGACCTTCTCAAGACTTAAGAGGCAGATACCTGTTTGAGTAAGAAAAAGAAAAACCAGAAAGAAACAAAGAAAAAAGCAGGGGAGGGACACAAAGGCAGGATCCATTTAAGGGATCCAGCCAGCAATAAGGCCTGTGGTAGGGACTAGAGGATAGAGGAAACCGAGAAAAGGAATGACCTGCAGAAAACTAGTAACTTGTTCAACAAAGTATAAGGCAACAGCTGGACACCTAGAGAGGTGTCATAAAGACTGCCTGAAATGTACTACTGGACAGCAGAAAACGCATTGATAAAAAGATAATCAACATAAATGTGGCGATTAAAGCTGTATTTGTCCATAAAAATGCTAGAAAAGGAGAGGAACAACAGCAACAAAAGAATGAAATACAGGATGAAGCCTTCGGCGGAAAGCAAAATTCCTCCCACAAAAACGATGTGCAAGACACTGATGAAACAGAACAGGAGTAAAAGCAAAGTAAAAATAAAAAACTGAAAGAAATTTAACCTTTTTAAAAGCCCAACTGCTAACCAGAGGTGTAACAAACTACCAAGGGTCTCAAGTAGGAGGAGAACGAAGCATCCCACTTGAGAGTTTTAAGAGATTTCACCTTTCACGGGGATCCTATCTGCCTGGGACAAACGAGGGAGAAGACATTGTCTAAGCTGGCAATATGGAAAAGCACAAAAGCAGGATCAGGTGCACAAAAGCAAAGGGCAAAGTGACCTTAGCAAAGGAACATATGTTTCCAGAAAGATCAAGTGAATCCAAGAGCTAACTGCCCTTAGGAAATACTGCAGAATTATCCTGCTCATTTAAGTGTCAACAAAGCAAAACCAAATATTTCTTACAACATTCTACCTCTGTTTGCTTCTCCTCATTCTTAAGGGGTGGAAAGAAAATAATTTTCAAAAACCAAATTAAATAATGTTATCATAGATAGGATTAAAAAAAAAATTAGTCATTTGAAGAAGAGATTGGTCCCAGAGAGCAGAATCTGACTCCAAGAAATTCCACTGAGTTTGCTATGCAACTTGATTTTTCAAGGAATTAATTCGGATGTTGACACACTTTGGGTAGTAATAAAACACAGGAGCCAGCACTAGGTAAACTCAAGGTAATGGCTGCCATGGCACATTCTTATTTGGTAGGACACAGGGCCTGGAGAGATAAAACAAAGTTATAAGTTTTTCTCATCTTTTTTAAGTAATGGAAGAGTGACTACCCCAATCCATGTTTTGACTAAAATGAACCTGAGATGAGGAAGAAACTAAAGGAAAGAACAAACCAGGCAGCAAAGCAGAACTAAGGGAGATGATAATGAAGGAAAGGAGAGAGTGATACAAGAAGTGTTCAGGCACAAGAACAACAGCCAAGAAGCCCCAGCCTCGGCAACAAGAAGCAGGAAGATGACAAACATATACAGATATTCCAGGCTAATGCATATATTCAAGTAAGATGCCACTAGCAACAAAACTCCCAGAGCAGAAAAGGCGGACTTTCCTGGAATCCAAATAAGTAATGGAAATTAGTTCAGCTATATTCATTCCAGTATAAATTAAAAATTTCCCAGGCTTAAGAGGCCTGCATGCTGCTTTCACACGAAGGCCAGCGAGATGTGGAATAAGCAAATTCACGTAACTATTTTTGCCGCTCTTCTTGATACTAAAGGAAGAGTACTGGTGTGCAAATGCCAAGGGAAACTTTGGAAAAGGCAAAATCATCCCATCTGCCACCCTCCCAACTTGCTTCCGGTTCTGCTCAGACACAGCCATCGTGATCCAGACCACCTGGACGAACCCACATGTCCACAGCAAAACCACTGCTACCACCTGCACACTCGCTCTCCGTCCCCCCCCAAACAGCTGCCAACCTCGCCCAGCCTGCTCCTGTACACTGGCACCACATCACCTCTTCACAGCTCTCACCAACGCAGAACGCCGCCTCAAAGTCCATAGCCATGCCAGTCCCACCACATCCAGGATCTAAAGGACACACGCAAGATCCTACACATCTGGAGTAAGCCTGAACCATGGAAACAACTCAACAGCCTGCCATAAGCCCCACAGGTTTCTATGATCTCTGTACAAGAGCTCCCACCTGATGTCTTCAAAAAGGTGTCACAGGAGGTGCCAGAATCCTCAAGAAAGAAGCACTCAGGAGTATCAGTATCCAAACAGTATCACATTCCTTGGGGCTCCTTAACCTGTTAAGGGGCTCCTTATTTCTGTTAAATGTGTATCAATGCTAGAAATCCAAATGTTATAAATGGTGACTGCTCTCAGACACTAGAGTCATTTAAAGAACGTTTCCAATGGCAGCAAAACAGGGTGAGCATTTCCCCTTAAATGGAGATCGAAGACCTGATTCTTAAACAAAAGCTGGAACATTTTTAAAGACCTAAAGGATTGCTTTAATTAAGCATGGCACCCTGAAATTCTCTCGTGGGTAAGTTTCCATAGACTGTTACAGATCTGCAGAGCTAATCTCTTCAAGCCCCTGAAAGTCACCTGTTAAGTAGCCAGAGGATACATACGAGCCAAGACTGGAGACAAGAACCAGAGGCAGCACCCCAAGGCTTCATCAGTCTCTCATCAGAATTGTTTTTCAAAACACAAGTTTGATTATAGAACAAAGTGTCCTACAAGCCCATTTGGGTTAGATCCAGGGCAGATTCTGCACCATGATCAGGCTGAAAAGCATGCTATTCACCATTCATGGAGAATCACAGCAAAAAGCACAGCACACATCCCCCCAGACACAAGCCTGTATTATCAATGAATCAGTGCATAGGCTGGGGGCTCCACAGACCCCGGTGTTCCCCTGGTGAGGCAGCTACCAACGCCCCAGGAGCACACTGCAGGAGCCGATCCAGCCCAGCACAGAACCTCCAGTTTCCACTCATCCCTCTATTCAGAGCCAGCCAGCTCACTAACTTTCCCGACTCACCACCCCATGGACCAGAAACTCAAAAAGTTTGCTTTTCGTAGCTTTGCGAGCCCCTCCTGTAACTTCATCTGTAGCCATCAGGGTCTGCTCAGCCTCTCTCACTCTCTCTCTTCCTCTTTCTTTCCCTTTTCTGCCTTTTTCTCCAACTCTCCCCTCTGAGTCCTGCTGGGCTCTCACACTTCTAATAGCGCGGAGTGGGGAGGGGGCCCCTTCAGGGCCTTCCTGACGGCCCACTCGCGCTCAGCCTCAGCTGCTGCATTCCTCCACTGATAAGCCAGAAATAGTTTGTGCTGCCGGGCTCTGTCTGTTTACTCTGCAGGGACAGAAAATCCAGCTTTTTAAACCTCTCTGTCCAAACAGCAGAGATAAGCAGGAGGCAAATTGAAAAACACGTCTCAGTTTTCCGTGGTGGTGCTGCAGCCTCTCCTCCTCTGCATCAGGGATGGGAAATTCTGGGGCAAGGGGAAGGGGGAGGGGGCAACTTCAGCAGTGACACAGAGCTCAGCACCTCACAGAGATGTTTTCCCATTAGAAAATGCAGCAGGCGAGCAGTGGTTTTCCCTTGCTCCCACTGCTCCTCCCGCGCTGCATTTCCAGGCCCTTTCCCCAGGGACCTGGCAGGCAGCACACAGAAACATTCGCTGGCAGCATTTCCAGCATGAGAGACGAGAACTAACCCCTCTGGACAAGAGAGAGAAGCAGCGGGAGGCCGGAGCTGGGAACAGGGAGGGACAACATGTGGAAGCAAGGGGAAAGAAAGAGTGTGAGATCAGCGGAGGAAGGGGGTGGGGGGCAGCATGGCGGCACAGCTCCCACGGCTTGTTTCTAATACTTTGACTCCCACCGCCTCTCCCCAGTGACCACTCTCAGGATGCTCTGGTACCACTGTGATGGATCCACTAGAGACCCCAGGTGACTGACAGATGCAGACAAATTATTAACACCACAGCTGCTGTACGACATTAGCAGCTCACTGCTTGTCACACAAAGCCCTGCACGACAGCGTGTGACATCCCAGGACACTGCTGGGAACATGAAGCCCACGGGGGAAGGAGAAGAGAGCAGGACACCGCCCCCCCCCGCGGCCCTGGGGCGAGCGTGGCGCTGGCGGCACGGCGGCCATTCCACAAGCAGAGTGTGGCTCCTCCATGATGGCCGAGCCCGCAGTGATGGCCTGGGGCACTGATCTGCTTCCCGACAGTTCCATGCGCCCGCGGCTCACAGGCGCCGATGTTCCCTGGCCTCCCTTAACACAGCAATAGGCGAGATGTTGCCAGGTTACAAGAGGGGTTTATTCTATTCCTCTGCTTGAAATTCTTGTCTAGGGGCTGTGAATTTTCTGGCAAGACTGCTAACAGAACAGAATCAGATCAGAAACAAATAAAAAATATTCTATACTCATCCTATAATAAAAACAAGTGCAGAAAAGACACTGCGCTGACTAGCAATGAAGGGCAAGCCATGAAGATCACATGGCCTCTGAACATGGGGATGAAGACAGTGACCTCCACTGATTTTTAGGGTCACCCCAATCTAAGTGCGAGTGTGTGGCAATAGCCCTAGGAATCACAGAAACTTAGGGTGAGCGTTGTTATCTGTTCCCCTTCTCAGCCCCTCAGAAGGAACATGCCAAGCAAATCAACATAGCCTTGCCTTGTTCTGTGCTGGAACAATTCCTCAAGTTCTAGCTGAACTAAAGGCACGTATAATCTGGAACCAACTGCTGTGTATCTGGTGGACGTGGTAATGTCAGGTTAACTCCCTCTGGAGAGGTTTTTCCAACCTAAAGGACTCTAAATTATACATGCCAGCATGACTAGCAAGGCAGCGTCCAGCTGGTATCTGCCATGTTTTTTAAACCCCAGACTCACACAGAAATGTTGGCTCCCATCATGTGAGCCCCTTCCCTGCTCCCGGCAGACACCGTGCATTTTCCTCACAGTCTGCACTAGCTGTCGGGGCCGCACTGGCCGGCGGTCCCAGGAGTCCCGGCCCGTGCGGCTGTTCGCCCCCTCGCGGGAAGCCGTGCGGGCCCTCACCGCGTGGAACGGCACCAAGGACGGGCCGCAGCGGCTCCCCCAGCAGCCGTCGTGACGGGCCCGGCGCGCCCCGCGGCCCTGCCCGCCCGCCCGGCGCGGGAAGGGGCGGCGGCNGCGCATGCTCGGCGCGGCCCCGTGAAGGTCAGCGCGGGCCGGCGGGGACGCGCGGGCGGGAGCGCTTTAACCCCTCCCGCGCCTCAACCGGCGCCGCCCGCGGACGGAGGGCGGGGCGGCTGCGCGGGGCTGCAGCGCCGGCGGACAGAGCGGGATCGGGCTGTTCCCGGGACGGGCGGGAGCGCTTCGCCCCGGCCCTTTGTCCCCCCGCCCGAGCATGCGCTCGGATGCGGATTTCTGGGTTTTCTTATTTTTTCCCCTTAGCTGCAGATACGGCATGGAGCCGCAGCTGCCCCGATCTCCATTGACAGCCACTGATCACCTACTGGAGCAGGAGCGCATCTGCTATGAAGTGCTACTAATTGAAGCTGAAGACCATACAGTATATACTGTAATCTACCTGGATGTTCTTAACAGACATCCAAAACCAGAATTCCTTGAACATCAAATTCCAAGGCCAGCCACTTGAAAATTAAGGAATGGCAGACTCGCTTGAGCCGTCGACTGAGCAAATGTTAAAAAAAAAAAAAAAAAGTTTAAAAATCCTGTAATAAAAACTCAGCTCTTACTTAGTATGATTGTAGTTCTCCAAGCACTTTAGAAAATAGCTCAATAGAGAAACAGCTCTTACATTTTGCAAATGGAAAATAAGGTACAAATGGATGGAAGTGACTTGCCCAACATCACCTAACTGAGAATGAAACCCATTTCCTGTGATTCTTCAACCCTTCACAATAGGAAAACTACTGTGCGAGGCATTTGCAGAAAAGGGTGAAGGTTACCATGCGAGAATGTCATTTCCCATATTAAGAGAAACAGCATATAACTTTATTTTAAATTGCTTGGTTTTCTATTTTCCCAACTTTTTTTTTTTCATAAAAGTGTAGAAAATAGTTGTCAATGTTCTTTAAAAATGTGACTGATTCAACCCAAGTCTTCCCCAAATGCTGCAAGTATCCTGACAGCTCCCAGCCATCTCTGGCATGGAAGTTCTCTGTGCCATAGGGCTCTCTGCAAGGCCTGTGTTCCTCCACTGGTTCTTGAAGGCTGAGCACACACTGGGGCCTCTTTCATACTCACTTTCAGCTCGCTTCATGTCACATTCCCAGACCATTTCATTTCAGAGAAAGGCTGACCTCCTTCCCTGGTACTTCCTGGGGCTCTGGGATCCCACCTGGTCTCCGTGTGTGTGGTTTGGTTTAATTTCTGAGCTGTTATTCAGGCTTTTCAGGCTGTTAAACTAAGATGGTCTGATTAGAAAAGAGATAAACCAATTTGTTGTTTTAGGGAGACATGTTTGCTGCTACTTGCAAGTTTTTGATCTGTAGGTAGTTACAGAAGTAGGTGAAGGTGCTGATTACCTTAAGCAGGCGTGGTTTCCCTCATCCAAGTTTCACTGAAGTCAGCATCGTTCTTTTCACTGAAACTTAAAATATTCGCAGCAGTTTTGGAATTGATGCAGCATGGCATAGAAGACATGCTGGAACCAGAAAATATCCCAAGACTGAGGCTCTGCTTAATCTAAAGAAATGTCCACTTGTTCCCGAGTTCAGAATTATTCAATAGTCTCATTAACAATATGGATAATGTACTTAGAGAACATGCTTATTCAATTTCCTAGCAACATATGGTTTGGAGAGGTTACAAATTTCCTACAAGAGATGATTAAAATTAAAATCCAGAGGAACTGGAGATATGTCCTGTTTTTTTCAAACCACAATTCAATCAGAAACAGTTCAGGTTTCCACATCAGGATAGAAATTAACAACTATCTAAACAGAAGATGGGGAACAAGTGGCTGAAGAGAGTTTTTTCCAGAAAAAATATCTGGGGATACGATAGATCATAAGCTGAATGTGAGCTGACAGTACTACACTGACACAAAATAAATAGATAAACCCCCCAGAAGATCAGGAACTGCAGGAATGCTGCCCCACTGCTCTCATCCCCTTGGTGGCAGCATAGGCACTGACAACAATACTCCAGATTCTTCTTTTCTCCTCATTTTCGTCTCTCCTCCTTCCCCCCATCCCCTGAGCTCTCCAGGGCACAAGCTGTTCCAGCTCAACATTTCCTTAAGGTTGCAAAATTAAATTTTGCCAGAATTGCTGAGGAACTCTTCCAAAGCAATTCTGTTGTGGTATGAATTGTCAGTGTCTCATCCAGACCAACCTTTGCAGTCAGGGGCTCCGTGCATCAGAGGAAACGTGGGAGAAACCAGGATGGTTAAGGAAGGGACAGTAAGTGTGACAAGAACTGTAAGGCCCAAACAAGACAAAGAGAAAACAACGGTCGTCAGGTATCCAAAAGTCTACTGCAAATACAGGGAAGAGCTGCTCCCCATACACAGAGTGTACAGAGGAAATAATGGACTGAATTTCTCCCAGGAAGATTTATGTTAGATATTAAGAAGCACGGCAGTGACGGTAGAGATGTTCTGGGATAGTTTGTCCAGCAAGGATGGGAATCCCAATTGCCAAAGGCCTTTCAAGAACAGGTTAGACAAGCATCTATTCAGAGTGATGTAGGTGGTGTAGATTCTGACTTAGGGCAGGACAAAGGACCAGCTGATTTCCAGAGGTTCTTTTTTTTTGCCTTATTTCCCTACAGAAACTGTACGAAATTTTGTAATACAAAGCTAAGACTTCTTTTTTTTTTTTATCCAGAGTAGTTTCCCCTGACAGATTTCACATATCTCATGCAAGGAAATTTAAACCAAACAAAAAGGGTCCCTTAAATTATTTATTGCAGGAGAAGATAGACATCTGATTGTTACGGCAATGTACGAATGAGGAATCTGCATCTGCCGAGTGCTACCAGTTATTCTTTGGGGCTTCCGAAGTATCATATGACTTTTATATTGTAGCTTTTTGCCCTCTACTTGACTCCCGTATCTTCAGCCACAATCTTGCATCACTGTCCCACAGGCCCTCCTTTCTCTGTTGGCCTTTCCACTAATTGTTTCTAAAATCTATCTGCAATGAAGAGGGAAGGGAAGGTGCGAGAAGGTGCGGGAAAATTAAGGCAAAGAAAAGTGTTTGTCTCTGTCTCTGAAGGTTCCAAACATTATTGTGCAGAGGTAGAGCAAGAAATTTATTTCCTGATTATTTCAAAAGTAATCAAAGGCAACAGCAGGGATGCTAAAAGATAGAGAAATATATAAAATATATATGTAATATTATAGAATACAAAATAGTGAGTCATCGGAATTATCATGTCATCAACCATACTAATATTTAGCCAATTCTGCACAATTCTGTTTGACCTCATGGTAAGCTGTCTAGTTCTACCGTGCCTTTACTTCCACTTTTCCATCCTCACCAACCCTCTTTACACCAAGCGTGCAGCAACAGCTGTGCACGGCTTCAAACAGCTGCACAAAGAACCAGAGCACTGCAAGCAGCAGCCACAACC
This sequence comes from Falcunculus frontatus, assembly GCA_013398115.1. Classification (NCBI taxonomy): domain Eukaryota; kingdom Metazoa; phylum Chordata; class Aves; order Passeriformes; genus Falcunculus; species Falcunculus frontatus. The sequence goes on along the minus strand of VZRV01000482.1, from coordinate 81,279 downwards.
CTCATCCTCTAGCCAAGGGCCAGAGCAGAGCTGCAAAGTGAGAGGTTAGTAGTAAGACTTTGGTCCTGGAAGAAGAACTCCTGGAGGAGAACAATTGGGAATACAGATTTGTATTTTTCAAAAGTGAAGGAAATAGAGGAAGTCTTGGTGGGTAATCCTGAGGGAGCAGAGAAAAAGACCTATCAACAACTACCCTCAAACCAACTGCCTCCTAGTCCAAAAAGTGTACGTATCTTCATGGTATTTGGTGGTTAGAATGATGGCTTTGGGGTGCGTTTGGTAAGAGCATCCTAAAGATTCACCTGCTGTCACTCACTGACAGAACAGAGCTGAGGGAACCACTGGTTCTTCCCAATGAGGGTGGTGAGGCACTGGCACAGGTTGCCCAGAGAAGCTGTGGCTGCCCCATCCCTAAAAGTGTTCCAGGCCAGACTGGACAGGGCTTGGAGCAACCTGGTCTGGTGGCTGGACTGGCAAGTCCCTCCTGACTCAAACCACTCTACAACTCTGATTCTATGTATAATCAACAGCAACCATGTCACATATAATAACCCTTTCAGATATAAGTTTATTGCACAGCACTTTAAATCTTGGTATTTCTAGGGGACAGCTGCTAACTCTTACCAACGTTATCCTTAATGGTCCTTTGTGTCTAATGTTTATGCTTTGAAGCATTTCTACATACCAGTCACATCCACATTCACTCCTCTTGTCAAACTAAAAAAGTGAAACCGTTATTTGCATTCCTAAAACTCTGTGCCCATTTCTCATCATTCCATCTTCTTCCTGTCAGTCCCAGTTAACCTGGCTAGAATAAGGGCAGACAACTGTACCTCCAGTGTCCAGGCCACATCCTCATGTGCCATTAAGACTTTTCTCATGAGCAGAAATCCATCCAACCTTGCTAGGCTCACAGCTGCCTTCCACAACATCCTGAGAGTGACAGCTCCACATTCTCTTGAAGGTGAACCAATGTATCAGGCTGTTTCTCCTTCTTAAGCACTGTCATTAGATCAGCTTCTGGCATACAGTGCCTACTCCTGTGACAAGGCCCCAAGTGCACGGCTGTGCACTATACTGTCACCAGATACCAGCTGGTTTCTGTTTCTGTAGTTCACAGTCAAGCAGTTCTTCCCATATAACCTGTTCTCTTCTGCTTCAACGATACCTATTTTGCATCATCAGCACATTTAAGTATTACATTGCCTATTTTTGTGCCATGGGCATTAGTGAAAATATTAAATGACACCAATCCCAAGACAAATCCTGAAAAAACTGCAATGTCTTTTGTGTCTTCTTTACTGAGCTCTTTACCTACTTTGCAGTTCTGCTATTACCTGTCTTCTGAGTCCCAGCCAGATTTTCAAATCACACTGTAACAAAGGCTTCACTCAAGTCTAGACAAGACATTGATTCCTTTGTGTAGAAAATTACTTATCTGAGAAAGATCTGCTCTCTGAGAAAGAGCAGATCAGTAAACTTAGGCTGCTTTTTCACACCGTGCATATCCTTCTCATGCTCAGTTATCTTCTCTTTCAAAAATCCTTCTTGAGCCTTGCATGGACTTAGGATGAAGCCAGTGCATCTGCCTAGAGTACTCCTGCCCTTCTGTATTGTCAGAAAACGTACAGGATTTCCTGTTTGTTTGCCAGGAAAAACAAATTTGAAGTCCATTCTGATTAATACTAGCAATGCTAAGAATTATGTCCTATTCTCACTGAAAATCATTTGAAAAGTATCTATAGTTTAAGCAAATCAATAGTCAGTAAAAATGGACTGAAGGATGTATTAATATGCCCAGCTGCCTAAGAATTGAGCACTAGGAGGCTGGAGAAAGCACAGAACCAAAGAAGGAAAACAGAGCAATCTTGGCATGGACTGTCTCATAAATCCAGCTCCCACTTCAACTGGACTGGAAGGACAACTAACAAGGGAATACAATCACATTGGCCTTAGAATATGATGGAACTGACAGCAAGTACTAGTGGTGATCATAAAAAAAACTGCATTGCCAGACAAGGCCAAATGTCTTTTAAAATTATTTTATTTGGCAGAATAATTACAACAATTACAGATTACCCCAAAAAAGTCAAAGTCAATCTCGAACAGTACATCATTACAGCAAACAACGGATTTGGAAAAAAACAATGGCAGCCAGTGGGAAATGGCAAATGTGACTTAGAGGCAATGTAGTAAAATATTATCATATGCCTGAAATTCTTAATAGAAACATAATTTGTATGTAACTTGTATGTAACATTACTGAAAAGTTACAAACAAGTAATAAAAACAAGTGGAAGGAAAGTGACTACTGTGGACTCCAAGGTTGGTTGTTACATACAGATTTTTTTACCTCCTTCAAAGATCTAAAAGAGGGAAGCAAAATATATTTAGATTAAATCCTCACACAAGAAGGTTTTGGAAAAATTTCACAGCCAGTCAGGAGAGAGGATAAAAAACTCAGCTTGGCCTAAAATGTTAGGTAGGAGATTTAAGCTGGAAAAAACAAGCCGGTGGAAGATAAATCCTGAGGTGGAAGAACTGTGCTATGTCTGTGCAGCAGGTAGGATGGTTTGCTAATCCTTTCCGCGTCGATTCACCCAGTACATAAATACATGCACGAAATCACAGCACCGGGAGCACAGCAGCTCGTGGCACAGAGACACGATTACAGCACCTGGGCTCCAGCTGGACAATGAGCTTTCGACTAAGGCTCATTCTGAGCAACTGAGTATTGCAGAAGTGGAAACTGGCTTCAGCACAACACAGTGGTTTGTCTGCTCCTCTCCCTCACCAGAGCACAGGCACAGCAGGCTGGCAGCTCCCAGCTCAGCACCACAACCTGCCTTTGGCAATGGGGTCCCCAGGCGCACAGCGTGCACAGCAACGCACCGCTTGTGACCCCAGGAAAAAGCACATCTGAATGACAAGGCACACACGTGGTGGCACAAGTTATCTGTTAAATCATCTTCAAAACGTGCAGAAAAACCACAGGCAGAAGAAACCTAAGTCGAATCATTATGGCTTTCAGTGCTTTTCAAAACAAACAGAGTTTACATTGGAGAACTCTCAGGAGAGGGGCGTGTTTGTGCATGGCCACGAACTGTCAGAGGGAGAAGAGCTGTGTGTTGTACTTCGTGTCACATTCTCTGTCACATGTCACAATCCTTCCCATTTTTGGGACTCAGTAGGTTCTGGTGCCTGAGAGTATGAGGAGGTACAGCTAAAAGCAATGTAGTCTCTGACCTTGACGGTTCACAGATGAAGTTAAGAGATGGAAATAGAAGGAGCGCAGTATAGAATAGAGAACACCAGTCATCCCGACAGGCATGCCAGCTGTCTGGCTACGCTTGTTTGGAATAGCCACCAGATTCCTACCCTGTACACCCCATCCTTGGCACCTGTTTTCGGATCAATTTATACCCAGCCTGCAACTTGAAACCATAGAAACAATGCACTTGTGGGGGATTTTGACTACCTTATTGTCTCTTGGGAAATAGCTATGCTTCCTTCTTCAAAGAGATTACCTAGTGTTCTGATGCTACAGCCAAGCTGGTATATATACATATGATACAGCAACACCAAATGCTAATTATAAATATGATGCCAGATAATAATACATAAATTTCTGCTAAGGTTATAGAGAGAAAGGCTTTCTAAATTTTTAGTTGTAAGTCTGAGATACCATGACAATTAAAACAGTATTTCTTTAAATCCTTTTAGTTAAGATCTTGGATATTAATCTCCAGTAGGGTATTCACCTAACCTAAACAAGCATAAAACAAACCTGAAACATTAGTGAAAAGTTTATGTAATGGAAAGTTAATCACTAATATTCCAATATTAAGAAATACAGGGAGCCAAGAAATATTCCAACACAAAAAAAACTTGTCATATTTCTATTCTTCAGAAAATCTTCTTTTGTCTATCACATAACTTATTCCTTTCCTGTTGCATTTGATCTTTAGCAACTCTTCCACTTGGCTGACTTTGTTTTGACAGTTACTCTTTTTTTTCATTTTCTGTTTCTCCACCTCCTTCTATTTGAGTCAATCCATCCTCTCCCCAGTTCAAGCTGCTGTTGCACATCACAAACCCGCAATTCTGTCTCTTCTAAACTTGGCAAATACTTTTTTTTTCACTCTGATTAAATCCTCTTGGAATGCCACAGGCTAAAATTTGCCCTGAAACTGCCTATATGCAGTATAGATACTGCATAGAGATAAGGGCCCAATTCAGCATCCCATCAGCCTTATGCATTTGCTGATTTTACCCTCCCCTGCATCCACTTTGCCATGCAACTCCAGGATGCCCTGTCTCTTCCACAGTGCTGCAAGGAGGCAACAATCACAGTTCCTCATGAGAAATTATTTAATCAAAAATCAGTTGAAGACCTACATCCCTCTCTTATTATGGCCTTATTTTAAGGCTTAGCATTGATCTTTCCTTATACTTCAACTCCACTTGTCTCTCAAAAGACCAGTGCTGTGAACCCTCTTGCCTGCCTGCAGAAACAATAGATCGCTGACATTTCAAACCAGACAATACCCCGAAGAACACCCTCAGAAAATTACTGTTCTGTCTGGCAGCTGGTGAAGAACGAACCACATATAACTCCAATAGTTAGTATTTCAGTTCCTGATCTTGTTGCAGTCTCCCTGCAGCAAAGCATCTGAGAGAGCAGGAACATGTGAAATGCTTTTTCTGCCATTTGCCTATGGTTGGAGGACAGAAGGCACTCAGTCACTCTCTTCAAACTGATGAAGCTGTGACATATTCTCCTGATTCCTATAGCAACAGTGCTGTATCTGCTCCCAGACTGACAGCCCACCTCTCCTTCCTCACAGAAAACTTCCGAACATCCACGCTGTTAGTGACGCTCTCTCTGGTCCCTTTTCGCCCTGAACATGCACTGAATTCTAAAGTAACTGACAACTCATAGGACAGGAGTGCTGTGATGGCTGGAGACAGACTCCTTAGGAAGGGGAGGCTGGGGGGTGAGGAGGAGGAGCTGCCCTTCAGCCAAGCACGTGGCTGGAGCACACAGAGTTCCATCTTGGGATGGACAGAGAATCAGCTGAGAGCTCACAGACCAGAGTTAGGATCAGAGTTACCAGGCAGACCAACATGTAGCACCGTGGTAGGCGTCGGCTGCAGACCACCTGCTGAGGAAGAAGCTGAGGAAGAAGTAGTGAGACCACAGACAGCAGCAAAAATCCCCATGTCTACAGTCTCTGGCCCTCATGGAAGACTTCAACCACCCCAGTATCTGCTGAGGGGATAACGGAGCGGGACACAAGCAATCCATGAGGCTTCTGGGTCACACTGAAGAGAAACTCCTCATACGGGCAACTGAGGAGCAGACAAGGAGAGGTGCTCTGGACATGGAAGAACTGGTCAGGAATGTGAAGGTCAGAGCAGCCTTGGCTAGACCATGAGATGATATTTCAGGAACATGAGAGGATGGATCAGAGTAGAAAACAGGATCACAGCCCTAGAGTTCAAAAGAGCAGTCTCTGGTCTGTTCAGGGATCTTCTTGGAAGAATTGTATGAATTACGGCCTTGGAAAGAAGAGAGTTCCAGGAGATCTGGTTGATTTTCAAAGATCACCTCCTCCAAATTCAAGACTGGTTCATCCCACAGGCAGGAGATGAATCAAAAGCAGCAGGAGGCCTGCATGCATGAACAAGGAGCTCCTGACTGAGCTGAAGCATTACAAGAGGCAGAAGCAGGGACAGGTGACCCAGAAGGAATACAGAGACGGTGTCCAAGCATGCAGGGATGCAATTAGGATAACAAAAGCCCACCTGGAGATGAATCTAGTGAGGAACATGAAGGGCAGACAGAAAAGTTTTTACAAATATCTCAGCAGTAAAAGACAGACATGGGAGAATGTGGGCTTACTGGGGAGGGCATTTGCTGAGAATGAACACAGAAAAGGTTGAAGTACTGAATGCCTTCTTTGCATCCTTCTTTACTGGCAAGATTGGCTGTCAGGAATTCCAGACTCCTAAGACCAGTAAGGACGTCTGAAGCGAGAAAGACTTGCCCTCAGCGAAGGAAGACAAGGTTAGGGAATGTTTGAACCAGATGCACATACACAACAGGTGAACAGGTTTTTACTTAGAAAAGGTTGCCCAAAGAGCAAGTTCACTCCATCGCTGCAGATATTCAGAAGTTCACTGAACTTGGTACTCAGCAAATTGCTCAAGCTGACCCAGCTCTGAGACGGGAGGCTGGAACACACGATCTCGAGAGGTCCCTTTTAACCTCAACCATTCTATGATATTATGATCCTACTCAAGAAAGACTTAAGCATGACAAGTAACTCAATCAACTTGCCCAATCAACGTGCAGTGAATTCATATGAGGAACCACAGCCTGGATACTGGAGCAGAAACAAGGCAAGGACAAAACACCTGGAGTGCCTTTACCTGAAAGCATATATGCCAGTCTAGAAGCAGCAATTGAAAGTGCTTTTTGCCTTAGAAGGTAGGTATTAGGGGGCAAAACAGTATGATAATGAAGGTAAGTAATGCGTTTCTATTTTGCTATCCTTTAATGCAGGACTAGGAAGAAGCTACTGGAACAAAAAAGCAGGCTGTTGACGAAAAAATTAAAACAAATACTGCTTAGTAATACTTACACACAATACATAAAAAGGCATTCAAAATGCTGCTTCTAAAATAATTTTCCCAGTTCATCACTTTGAAATGATCACTGTTCCATTAGTGCTTCTGCATCCCACACCTCATATTTAAAAAAAGATAAAAACATCAAACCATGCTTAGATCCTACTTCTGGTGCTAAATATGAGTTGGCTCCCTTAGAAGAGTATCACAGTGGGTTTAGAAGAAGTGGTGCCTATTATACATAATTTGCTTACTTCATTAGCAGTTCTTATGAGATGGACCCACTGCAGATAGGCCTGTCCATGCCTCTGCACAATTCTCCTTTTAGACACCAGAAGGGGCTGCTGAGATGCAGACTCCTTGCATATACTTTGTTTCCCGTTTTTCAGATTTGTCTGTCCACTCCTTTGAAAGAATCAACATCAAACACTCTCTGATGCCTCTCTGGATAGCAAAAATCCTGCTTTCCTTATGGGGAGCTGCAAAGAAGACTTTAATGCTGGCAATTAGGGACTGAGGAAGGGACTCCCCAGATGAAACAACACTGCACAATAAATCTGTTTTACACAGGGAGCAGGAACAGTACCACACTATTCCAGTTCACTCCTCCTTGTCAGCTGCAGGATCAGAGCACCTGAATGGGCCCACAGCCTCTGCTCCAGGGTGGAGCAACAAAGAGCTGGGAGCCTGCGCTGACGAGCTCTGCACAAGCCCTCCTTGAGCACCCCTGCAGTCCATTGCCATGGGAACAGATAGATGCCTTCCTGTTGCCAAGGAGACAGCCACTGCTTTTGGAGACTGTGCCCAAAGCATTTCGGCATCTTTAAGATCATAAGGAGTTTCACACAGTCATAATCACCTCCCCCAGTTAAGCACATCAATCATTCTCCCATTCCTATTTTCAGAATATGTTTTAAGCGTTTTGCTATAATATGTCAGATCATCCCTAATATCTGGTTTTGATATCAACATTTAAAATGACGTTGCCAACCTACACACCTCTGTATGCCTGTCTTTTCTCCTGTTGTCCTGTTGCTCTTTCAATTCACTCTCACTGATCTCACGTGCAATAAAACTGATTCCTTCCTCTCCATGGGTTTCCTGTGGTCTAGACCTGCACCTCCAGAAAAGCTGTTTGGCAAAAGGCAGTGTCCACCTCTCTGTCTGCGCCATTAGTTTTAACCAGAACGTGGCTGTAAAATCAGCAGGCTCTGTACGCTGGAGGCCTCAGGGCAGCAGCGCCGGACGGCAGCACAAGGCAGATTCCTGCCGTGCTCCCGAGCTGCGCTGCGGGTGCGGGAGCAGCTCCACACAGGCAGGGTCAGCACGGACACTGTCCTGGCAGTTCCGTACTGCCCCTCTGCGGCCGCCTTGGCCAGTTCACCAGGGAGAGGTCCTGCAGCATGGGACTTCAGTGGAGGTGGGATCTGCACTGCAGCCATGCAGGAGCAGCAAGGCAGTTCCCTGGGCTGCAGGATGCAGTCAGTGCCCACTGCACTGCTGGTGCCGCCCAATCCCGTTTCACATTCTCTCTCCTCCCTCACGCAAGCCTTTTCTCCACCCTTCCGAAAAGACTGCACTGACACTTAAGATTTGCAATTTGGGGAGGGAGTGTCAACTGAAACAGGGGCCTGCTGCTCCATATACCTGATGTGGGGAAGGAGAGACAGCTAGAAACGGCTCAAAGGATCACTGGATAGCATGGCCCATAATGGGAAAGCCTGGAGGCTTGGCATTTCTGGCAGCAGAGGGACCCCTTCTCCACCCTTATACCTCAATTTACAGAGCAAATGCAGTGCAGTGCCCTAAGAGTGAAGGGGAACATGGTCCACTTACTAATCACAGAATAGAATTACAGAATCATTTAGGTTGGAAAAGACTTTCAAGATCATCATATCCAACATAAGTCCAGCACTGCCAAGTCCACCACTAAGCCATGTCCCCAAGTGTCATGTCTACACATCTTTTAAATCCCTCCAGGAATGGTGACCCTACTACTTCCTCGAGAAGCCTGTGCTGGGGCTTCACAACCCTTACAGTAAAGAAATATTTCCCAACAACTTGGGGCCATTTCCTCTTGTCTTGTCCCTGTTCCCTGGGAGCAGAGCCTGACCCCCCCTCCCGGCTGCCCCCTCCTGTCAGGGAGTTGTGCAGAGCCACAAGGTCCCCCCTGAGCCTCCTTTTCTCCAGGCTGAGCCCCTTTCCCAGCTCCCTCAGCCTCTCCTGCTGCTCCAGCCCCTTCCCAGCTCCGTTCCCTTCCCTGGACACGCTCCAGCCCCTCCAGGTCCTTCTTGTCATGAGGGGCCCAGAGCTGCCCCCAGGACAGGAGGTGGCTCAGCAGGGCCAGCACAAGGACCACTTGCACCAGTGCTGGTACAAGTCAGGTGCCATTGGCCTCCTGCCCACCTGGGCACATCTGGGATTATGTTCAGCTGAAAAAAAAACCCCAACACCCAGAATATTTTGTGCTAGTTTTAAGCATGTTGCCTCATAATCTCATCACATGCCTGTATCTTCTACAAATCCTAAGTCCATTTGTGCTTTGCCTTTCCTCAGCGGTGACTGATGATCTCTAGCACTTTTACCTTTGTATATCATTTCTCTAAAGAATTCTCATAGGGCCTCCTCTGATGGAAAGCTCTCCACCTCTCACTATCCTTATCACTTTTTCTAGAATTCTTCTAGTTCTACTAGTCACTGCATCTTAAGGGATACAGAACTCCATTCTTTCTTCAGAACATAAGAGAGCCATGGATTGATACAATATTACAACAGTAGCTTCAGCTTTGCTAATTCATTTCCTGTAATATCTAACATCAAATTTTCCATTTTGATCACTACTGTTAAGCTCATGTTTGCAGAGAACTCTCTATAAAGATGCCAAGATTTCTTTCCTGAGCCAAAAGAAATAATTTTAGTAACAATGTGGCTACATTGGTATGTTTATTTTCTTTATGCACTTTACATGTAAATTCATCAAACTGGAATTTATTCTGCCGTATTATCATCCAGTTTTGAAACACTCTTCCCCAATCCTAAGAGACAGGTTTAGGTTCTACTGAGCCCAATAATGTCACATTATTATCTAATTTTGTTGTTTTGTTATCTAGATCTTTGGAAATCATTCATCCTACACTGAGCACCAATGGGGAACCAAAAAGGCACAGAAACTCAACATTTATTCATCCTTCTACAGCCACCACCTTCAGCAACTCCAGGTCCCAGGGATGCACTAATTCAGCTCAGACCTCATGAAAGCTATGACTGTAGCCTCCGAAAGGCTCATCAGTCAGTGGAAGTCTGCTCTTGGGCTTTGTTGCCATTATCCCTTGACTAACAGCCTTGTGTCTCTCTTTTTCTGTGGCACTTTCCCCATTTATTTATTATCCTCTTTGCACGGAGAACCTCCTTGACTGCCCGACCTTAATGAAGAAGAGGTGTGCTCTCGCCTTGCACGTATCCTTACACTTCCTGGCAAAATTCACCAGGAAGCGCAAATTGCTGCTCCTGGGGAAGAACAACCCCAGGCATCAGGATGTGCTGGGGGCCACTCAGCCTGAGAGCAGTTTGTCAGACAAAGACCCCGAGTGGAACACGAGGCAGCAGCAAGGGTGGGGTACCTCGGCTGCATCAGGCACAGTGACATCCAGGAGGGGATCGTTTCCCTCAGTGCAGCATGATGAGGCCACAGCTGGAGTGCTGTGCCCAGTGCAAGAGAGACATGGACATACTGGGGAGTGCAGAGAAGAGGCATGAAGATGACAAAGGGACTGGAGCATCTCTCCTGTGAGGAAAGGCTGGGAGTGCTGATACTGCTCAGTCTGGAGAAGAGAAGGTTCAGAGGGGAGTTCATTAATGTATATAAATACCTGATGGGAGCATGCAAAGAGGATGGATCCAGGCTCTTTTCAGTGGTGCCCAGGTGACAGAACCTGATGCCAGGGGCACAACGTGAAACACAAGAGGTTCCCTTGGCACATCAACAAATGGTATTTTACAGTGATGGTGACAGTTGCCCAGACAGGTTGTGGAGTCTCTCACCTTGGAGATACTGAAAGGCTGTCTGAACATGGTCCGGGGCAACCAGTTCTGCTTGATGACCTCCAGAGGTCCCTTCCAACCTCAACCATTGTATGAATCACTGCTTTTTCTAACTGCTTACAAGGAATTTTCTTTATTAACTATTTCCCTTATTAGCTTTTATATTCTTTAGAAAACCTTGCTGAGAGCCATTTTCAAAACACTGAAGTGCAATATGCTGACAAGCCCACTTTTATTTACATGACCCATCAAAGAATTCGAATCCTAATACAACAGGGACACAATGGAGAATAGAATAGGAACATAACAGACCCATGGGGCACTGTTTGTCTCTACAGAAGACACGCTGACTCCTTACCTGCAATGGCACACTTACACACCAACTCTTCTAACAAAAAACAGGACTCCACTAATTACATCTTTGTGTGCAATTTACATTGTCAAAGATATTAACAGATGAGGATGGCTGCAACACTTGACAGAAGCATTCACTCAGAAAATAAAATCTGAAGGAGTTATGAAGAGCCTGACAGAAGACATTACAGAACATGGTATCAGTCAGTACTGGGTTTCTTATCACACTGCAGCCAGTGCTGGGCACATCTCTAAAAGCATACAGCAGAATTATAACCATACAGAAAGACTAGGTACAAAATAATCCTCTTACGGAGAGAAACTGAAGCAGAGTGCCTGTTTATATTGCAGAGGAGGGGGAAATACACAGAACGAAAATTGTCACCATGATGAAAGGAGCATATTGTCTTGTAACAGAAGAACTTGAGGACCACCAACAAAAATGGAGGACTAAGCTCAAAATGAATGAAATCTTTTTCATAAAAAATAGCCGGCCTGGAGCACTAACTGACATAGGACTTTCCAAGAGACATTGAAATGCAAAAAGCAGTAACTAGATGAGGAGCGTCCAGTTTTGTAACTCAAACTTGTAAACCACTTGGCAAAATCTGTATGTGTCAAACATCCACAAAACACACACCACCATTTACTTTGGAAGATGGTGGAGACTAAAAGTACCAGACAGTCCACAGCAAAGTTGTGACAGATGTTTCTCAGGTGCCCTGTCTCAGGGCACACTGCCTCGGTCCCTAGCTGGTCTGTGCACATCCCAGGGAGATCTAGGGATGCTGTTCTTAGTAGTCCACCCTGGTTCGCTTCCTTACTAAGATAGGTCTGGACTACCAAGCACAAAACTGGCACAAGAATTACTTACAAACCACATACAGATATCGCTGGACTAGAGACTTTCATTCAAACAAGAATGCTAAGTATAAGAGAACAAGCAGAGGGGCTGGCATGGCCTTTAGAGCTTCAAATACTTCCTTGCCCCAAGTCAGCCTTGATCTGCCAAAACCCTTCTTAACAGATATTTGTCCAAGTTCTAAAACCCTCCACTGACAGAAGGTCTACAAGCAGTATATCACATTGAAATTTCCAATGGTTAAGCAGCTTGTCTTTGTGGAAGGTGTAAGGCTCACAGTAAGGACCAATGGAAATCAATTAGTGCTCAGTAAAATACGGGTGTCACATGATCCAAAAGCTTCTTTTAGCCATAAGACCCATTAATGTGCAAACAACCATGATCAATGCAGATCAACACCTCGCTTCATGGCTGGTGTTGATGCCAGGGCTTCGGCTTCTCCAGTCATGGGATGTTCTTTGATGAATACAGATTACTAAGGAGAGACAGGATTCACCATCAGCCAGTTCCCTGAGGACCCTGGCATGTGTTTCATCAGGTCCCATGGACTTGTGTATGTCCATGTTCCTCAGATGGTCTAGGTCCTGATCTACTCCTACAGTGGGCAGGACTTCATTCTCCCTGTCCCTACCTTGAGATTCAGGGACTCCAGAGATTTGGGAAGAGCAATTACAAGTGAAAACTGAGCAGGAAAAAAAAGTTGTTGAGTACCTCAGCCTTCCCCATTTTGGTCATCACTAATTCTCCATCTCATTTATTGAGGGATACAATTTCTTTTGCCTTCCTTATCTAACCAGCCTGCCTGTGGAAGGAAGCCCTTATTATTATTCTTCACATCCCTTGCTAAACTTAGTTCCAGCTGTGCCTTCGCTTTCCTGATCCCATCCCTACATTCCTAGACAGTATCCTTATGTTCTTCCCAGGATGTGTGCTCCTGCTTCCACTGCCTCTGCATTTCCCTGCTGTGTTCCAGTTTGACCAGGAAGGAGGGCCTTACTGAGCCATGCTGGTTTCCCACATTCCTCAGCTGAGTTTTTGAACATTGGAACCAATAGTCCTTGAGCTCTAAGAAAAATGTCTTTCAATAGATGCCAGCTCAATATCCAAATGGAAATCAGGATCCAGTGGTGTCTCTTGGGGTTCCATACTGGGACCAGTACCGGTTAATAGCTCTGTTAATGACACAGACAGTGGCACTGAGCACACCCTCGGTGTGTTTGCAGGTGACACCAAGCCGAGGGGTGCAGGTGAGAGGCTGGAGGGCAGGGATGGCATCCAGAGGAACACTGACAGAGGAGTGGGCCCGTGGGACCCTCATGAAGTGCAGCAAGGCCAAGTGCAAGGTCCTGCACCTGGTTTGGGGCAATCATTTCACCTATCCCAGTACAGACTGGGGGATGAGTTGACTGAGAGCAGCTTTGTGGGGAAGAACTTTGGGGGTGCTGGTGGATGAAAAATAGAACAGATCCTGGCCACGTGCGCTGCCAGCCCAGAAAAAAACCTGTGTCCTGGGCTGATCCCACAGCATGGACAGCATGTGAGGGGGAGGGATTATTCCTGTTTGCTCTTCTCCGACCTCACCCTGCTCCACAGTACAAGACAATACACGGATCTGTTGGAGCAAGCCCAGAGGAAGCCACAGAGATGCTCTGAGGGCTGAAGCCCCTCTGCTCTAGAGATGGGCTGAGAGAGCCAAGGGTGTTCAACCAAGACAAAAGGAGGCTCCAGGGAGATTTTCTTGAAGCCTTTCAGTATTTAAAGGGGGCTTGTAAGAAAGAGACTTTTAACCAAGGCCTGTAAGACAGGACAAGGGACAACACTTTTAAACTGCTGTTTTAAAGAGAGCAGTTTTAGATTAGATGTAAGGAAGACTTTTTTTACAACGAGGGAGGTGAAACACTGGAACATGACTACGTGATCTGTGAAAGGTCCCTTCCAACTCATGCCATTCTATCCCTCTGTGAACCACAGTGAATGAGCTTTGTACTTTCTCCGGCAACTACGCAGATTGGCCCCTGTCCACACAGAGTGTGATCAGCCTGCCAGCCCATTCAGTTACTATATCGTTATCCCTATGATCTCAAAGAACGAACAAGAATAAAAACCCTTAAGTAACCTTCCACTATGTTCTCTTTCTACCATGAAGCTGGAAAGCATAAAAATTACAGTAAAGTAACATTTTAAAATCATTCCTCACTGGTCTCACAGATGCAAACACAGCTCTTGCTTTCCATCTAGGCACCACCTTTTAACTGTAAATTCTGCTGTTGCCATGAATCACAGATATTTTGCCAGAGGAAAATGACTGGTTTAAATCTTTAAAAATAATAAATTTATAAATTTTCAATATCATACTTTGTTGAGCCTTGCAATTTCACCAAGTGAAGTAATATTTCTTTCATATCATAGACTCATAAAATGTTAAGGGATTGGAATGGACTTAAAGATCATCTAGTCCCAAGCCCCTCTGCCATGGGCAGGGACACCTCCCTCTAGACCACATCACTCAAGGCCTTATCCAACCTGGCTCTGAGCACTGTCAGGGTCAACGCACCCACAACCTCCCTGGGCAACCTGTTCCAGTGTCTAAGCAGCTTCATAATAAAAAATGTCTTCCTAATATCTAACCTAAATTTCTCCTCTTTCAATTTGTACCTGTTAGTCCTTTTCCTGTTACTGCAGTTACTAACAAAGAATCCCTCTCCAGCTTCCCTGTAGCCCCTTCAGACACTTCCACACAACCTTCTCTTCTCCAGACTGAACAGTCCCAACTTGCTCAGCCCGTCTCCATAGGGGAGGTGCTCATCAAAAGCACATTTACAAATCAAAGGCCACATGCTGAAAAGTTAGGTTTACACGATTTCCCACTTCAATGCAATAGCTGTGCCTGTAAATATAAAAATATATAACTGGTGAACTGTGTTTTCTTCTCTGCAGTTTAGGATCTCAAAAGGAGCTGAACTACCTTTAAAGAAATTTTTTAAAAAATTTATTCACAGGCAGAGAGTAAGTGTGCCAAATTTGGGGGTAAAAGGTATGATGTGGAGTAGAATCTGACATTCTTGCAGCAGGCAAATTCTTCAGTCTAGCTAGGGCCTTCAATTAAGCCATGGTGCTAGTTCTGTTCAGAGAGAAATGCTTCTACCCCTTGCTTTGGGCACTGATCACAGACAGACACACACACCGTCTCTGTGCCAGTACAGAAAACAGAGAAGGCTACAGGACTGTAAGAGGCCAGAAAGGATAGGATAGGAAGTTTGTCTCTCAAACACTGGAACCTGAACTGAATGCAGTTTTTTTAAAAAATGGAAGGAAGACCAAAATAGCTTTCCATAAAATTCATGGGGTCCTTGAGCAGCACGGAGCTGCCAGTGCTCTCAAATACATGCAGGTACAGAAATGACAGTATCATTGTCACTTCCACGTTTACTCAGTGAATATTGGAAACATTTGACAAGAGCATCTCAGGCTGTCAATTCACAAAAATCAAACACACCTCACTTGATGACCTCTGAGGAACATCCCCTGAACAAGACCTATTAGCCAGTGTCTGCATTATGAAAGCACGATGGAGAACACAGCACAGCCTTGTGAGCTAGATGAAAAGGCACGTAAGTTGTAGATATCTGCTTGTTTCCATGCACCCAGGACATTTCTATAAAAATGCAAAACCTGGATAACTCCCCTGGTATAACACTCGAACTCTTAATACTTTACAGTTTAAATTAAGAACCATTCAATTCCTTCAGCTGCATCTTTCCAGAAAAGATAAGCTCCTGGAATGCTGTTCAATTTAAGGAGAGACCACCAAATTCCAGGTGTTAGCCCAAGCACTCTGCTTGGAAACCACTGTGGCAACACTGCACTGGACGAGGAGAGAGCGCTGAGTGATAAAGAGAACTGAAGGTTAACATTAGCATCTTCATCAAAAAACTGAAGGAGTTTTCATACCTAAGCTCTTCCAACTCCAGTGAGAATTGTTATAACCTAGGCTATTTATTTCCAAAGCAAAATAGTATGCATTTCTTCTACCACACAATTTACACTACCAGCGACATGACCTGTGCAGGCTGTGAAAGATGAGAAGTCACCAATCCAGGTGTGGCAAAAACAAAAGTCCCTTACAGGCATGCTGTGTACTGGCTGGGAAAACAGACAGGTACCTAAAGGTGGATATTCACAGTGGAAGCAACAACAAGACTGTAACTAATGGTAGAAAATGAAGATCTGAGTGGGAGATTTGAGCACCTTACCATGGAGATGACCAATGCCCATCCAGCAACAGCAGATACTGAAGAAGTCTTCCTAGCTGGGAAGAGCTAATTTAAACCTGCACTGAGAAGCGTGGGAACCCCACAGATCAATAACCACCTGACAAGAACTAATTATATTTACCTATGGCAAATGGAGTCATGAATTATCACAAAGAATACTCGCTGCTACTACTACTACTACTACTACTCTTCCTCTTAGCAACTCCAACATCACTTCCTCTGAGCCAGTCCACTCTGTCAGATCCGCATCTTCCTGCCAGCACTAGCACAAACTCTGACAGAAGTAACTGGCTATTCAAAGGACCCGTTTAGGTCAGCAGCAGCAAGCTGGCATCTTAGGATTTATTTCACAACATAGTATTTCCCATATGCCCAAAGGCAAACATTTTCCATCCCCAGTACAAAGCACAGACACATCCTTCCTGACTAAAACAGGTCACCTTTCAAAGAGCTAAAACCTACCTGTACCAGACAAGGCAGCTGAACACCTGGAGTCACATCTGTGTAGATCAAGAAGAAGGAAGAAACTTATCGTGTGGATGGGCTGGAGACCAGATATTATGTCATGATGAATTAGCAGAAGATGTTCTCATTGACCTTAAGCAGGAACAGCTCTAAGACAGCAGGCTGAGGATGCATTTGGATCCAGCTCTGAAAAGAGAAAGTACATACTGGGTGAGAGGGAACTAATGTACAATAAAAATAACATTTCCTAGAACTGCAACCCATGTGACACTTCATAAGCAGCACAACTTGGGGGAAAAAAAGAGGGGGGAGAAGAGCAACAAAGGGAAGATGAGACTGACATAGTGGTTTGGGACTTCTCTGGAGACTCTGCATGCGGGTGCATGTCCAGGCTGCCAGGACAGCAGTTTTGCCCAGGCACTGGCCCATCCATGTGGGCTCTTCAATTTCCCCACAGGACCCAGCTTGTATTTATGGAGTCTGGAAAGAACACGAAGGTCACTGCTTGCCTATAACCTGTCAACACAATGAGCTCTGATAAGAACCACAGGGTGGGTAGGATTAGAATGGATCCCTGGAATTTGCCTGTCCCAAGAAGCAAGGGTATCTTCTCACACAGATGTTCTCAGCCTTGGGAAGGCAGGCCAGTTTAGGAACATTAACCGAGTCAGCTTGCTTTCCTCCTTAAAAAAATCAACTCCTTAAAGAACTCAAAATCAACTCCTACCAGAACACTCCAGCATTTTAGCAGGCACCATTAGCTGCCCCAGCAGGATAGGGAGAGTGTGGCAGACTAGAATAACTAATGATCCCACAGATTTAGGACATAGGCGGCTTCAGTGTCTGCATGCTATGATGGGTCCCAAAGAAGACGAACCAGGCTAAGAAGGAAAAGGGACCTGTTCCTTGGGAAGAGCCGAGCCAGCTGCACCTGCACATACAAAGCCCTGCTGCTCCTGACAGCTCTGTACTGTAGCTGATGAAGAAAAGCAGCATTACAGCAGAACAGGTGTGAGCACCAGCACACACAGCATTCTCAAGCATAAGCTCACACCTAGACATGCAGATAGAAACAACTGTTCAAAGAATGGATAGTCAAGAAAGAGAAGTACGAGCATTGCAGTGCCAGCCTGGGCAGTGCCAGGCCACCTGAGTAGAGTGGGTAACTCCACCAGGGACAGGACCAAGGCTCTGGATCTAGCGGGGTCAAAAAAGGGAAGAACAAAGGACAGAAAGAAGATCATGGTGAATTCTGCTGAAACAGAGCTGTAGTCGAGGAAGGACAGAGCCCAGGCAAGCAGGGGCTGAGGCAAACACCGCAGTGGAGGCAGGGCAAGTGAGAAGGGAGAGTGCATGAGGTACAGAAAGGAACATTACTGCAGCACTGAGCAAAAGGAGGAGAGCAAAGGCTGAGTGTCCTCACCCTGCCTTAGGGGCAAGGCCAAGCTGCAAGTTCCTCCTCACAGAGAGGTCAGGGGATTCAGCAAGGGAAGATGAGCTAGCTTCACTGGTCATGTCCCCATGGAAAACAGACAGTTGATTGCTCCTGAGACAACACCAAAGAACTGGTAATTTTCAGAAGCTGCAGGACTTCCTTGGATATGCTGAAGGATGAAGTCAGTCTCTCCAAGAAGGGCAGTGCTGACAGCACCAGGCAAGGATAATGCACACTCTCCCAGATCATGCTAACTGGTGAATGACCTTGCTTGTTCCTCAGTCCCCCATTTCAATTCTACCTCGATTTTTCCCAGGAGCAGCTCGCGCACAAGGATCCTCCACAGGCCACGGTGATGGAGGAAACGGAGAAGAGTTCAGGCCTCAGGGAACAGGAGGGAGGAAAGGAGTAGCAATCTCCAGCAGCAAACTCCTGGTGCCAAAGTGAGATGGTTTACATGTGTGGGAAGTCAGAAGATCTTCCAGAAGGCTACACAGAGCATTGGTCTCCCACAGACACGGATCTGTTCGTCCTGAGAGAGTATCTGGGACCATGTATCTCCCTCTGAAGACAGAACTGAGGGGTGTCTTACAGGCAGCAAGTCAAATACTCTCGCTCAAAAGCTGTCATCTCCTGTGTGAAGGCTGGTTATTCCTGGAGCACCAGAGACAGCAGTCAGTTAGATGCAGGGCAGCGCTGGGGTGTCTCCAGGAACAGGGTGTTAAGAAGAGGACCCTCCTCTCCAGAGGATGCACGGACCATGTCAGGACAGGATGGGCAATTCCAGACGAGTGATGGTGTCTCCCTCGGTAAAGCCATTCCCTGCTAAAGGAGGGGGCCTGCAGCCCACATTCGGGAGAGGTAAATGAGCACTGGGCTCCCCTTTTCTGCCTGCCTCTCCGAGCGAGCCGAGTTCCTGCAAGGCAGCAAAGCCGCCGGGGCTCGGCGGAGGACGCGGGGCCCGCGCTGGGACAGCCGGCGGGGGCCAGGCGGGCGCTGCACCGCGTAAAGCCGAGTCCGCGGGGAAGATCAGAGAGCGCGGCGCGGCAGCCGCCAAGGTGTTCCAGCCGCGGCTCCGCGGGGGAGCGGCGGCGGCAGCTGAGGAGGGAGACACCGCCGGGCGGTACCGGCGGCGCGGGGTCCGCCCGGACTCCACCAGTCTCCCGGCCGGGCGAGCCCTGCGGGCAGCGCCGGGGCGGGAGCAGCACCGGTGTTGCCCGGGGTCCGTGCCCGGCCCGGGGGTACCGCCGGCGTGGGCGTCTCGCAGATGCCCGGGGCGGGGCCGGGCCGGAGGGCGGCCGGGG
>VZRV01000482.1:49792-61515 GCA_013398115.1 Falcunculus frontatus | reverse complement strand
CCGCCGCAGCCCCGGTGCTCTCGCAGCGCGCCCGACCCCGCCGCCGCAGCCTCCGCGCGCTCCACAGCGCCGCCCCCCGTTCCCGCTCCGCATCACCCCCCCCGGGTCGCCGGGCCCGACGCAGAGCCCCCGCCCAGCCCGGTGCCAGCCCGGCCCGCACTGCCCGTACCTGGCTGGGGCCAAGCACCGCCCGCTCGCAGCACAGTCGGGAGCGCTTCCGACCAGTACCGAGCGGGGCTCGCACCGACGGCGAGGGGGCCGGGGTTCGCCGGGAGGCAATGAGAATTCCCGTGGCGATGGGTACGGTAGGAACAGGATGAGAGAGCAAACAGGCCAGGGGAGCTCTGAGATACGTCCATTCCTTCGAATTCAGAACTGGCCCAGAGCTGCGATCCACTGTCCGCATACTTTTCCTTGTGTTAAGGAGCTGGTGACTCCCAGGAGGGTGAGGGTACTGGGCCTGGCAGGCTACGGGCCTGTGGTGCGGTGTCAATTCTAACAGGAAAAGGAAAATTGCTTCTTAAACATCCCGTGGGAGATCTCTGTGATATGCACTTGGACAGAGCAATTAGAAGGAACCCTCAGTGTGACTTGCCAAAGCCCTGCAGCCCACGGGGACGAGGAGGGAAGTTTGGACAGAATGAGCACTGACAGGGAATACTTTGGGGTGATGCTCCAAGGAGCTGTGAGGAAGCAGTGAAAGCTTCCTCACATCTGCAGCTCCATCTGCAAAGAGCCAAGCAAACCTGCCAGCTTCACTGGCTCAAAAACAGTGTAAGTCTAAAAGATGAAGTAAAATATTACAAAGATGACAAGGTGGATTTAAGTCTCACTGGGTGTTTTTAAAGAGGGACTATACACATGCTTTTGGCTTTTTCACTGCATTTTATGTGTCACATTTTCAAGCTTTTTCCTACTTCCAGTTATTTGTACCAGCAAAACACTGTTGCAAATGGAAAACGAGTTTCTGTGGTACCTGTCACCAGAAAATTGCCCCCTTTGAGAATCCATGAGCAACGGTTCAGCATGCATGCTGAGAAGATAAGGTAAGTGCTTAGTACATCCAGGAAAGAGTTTGGAATGGCAATAAGAGAGACTGACTGCCTTGGCTGAAGTACAGGTCTAGGGAGTGGTGAGCCCTTGGGACAGTGGGGCACAAAAGCATCTGGTAGAGTGGTTCAGGCCACAACTCCTGGCTTGAGACCAAGCTGGCAGCCTGCACCTGCTCTGCCGTGCTGTACAGAATATTTCACAATGAATGCATGACAAGGCAATGCTCAAAGCCAAATAGAAGGCAGCAAGCTCCTATGACTACAACTCTTGGTGCTGGAGTTAAGAGTGGAGGAGTCTGCTGAGCAAGAATACCTTGCTGTAGCTGGGGAGATGTGCACCTGTTACTGAGAGCATCCTGTCCTCTATCTGCTCATCTCATCTGACCAACAGCAGCTCCAGAACTTCTGTGGAACAGCTCAGACCATCTGCAAGTGCCTGGGTTCTCCAGTTTGCTGGGAAATTGGCCTTGCAGCACCTTGGGGTGAAGCATCTTGTGAGCTGTGACTGAGTGGAGGACCTGCCCAGACAGACCTGAACTCTTGGTCAAGAGTGCCCCAGAGAGTAGGAGGGAGACTACCCTGGGCACATCCCCCGAGGGAGCTGGGCTACTCGTCCAGGTCGCATGGCAGAGGCACATCATTTATATTCCATTCTTGGAGAAGACTGATGGACACCATGATCAGACACAATTATCTGAGTTCACAACATCTGGGTTTGGGGTTTTTTTAAGTATACTTGTTAATTTGGGATAGAGTAGCAGCTCTGTCACAGATGAAAAGGTGGAAAGTCTATTTTCACCTGGTACTTGAAGTTAAAAATGCAGCTGGGACAGAAGCTTCTTGTGTTTGTAACATATACTGTACATCCTTCTCTAGGATCAACAGATTATTACAACAGGATATGTCAGCCAGTCTAAAACACGCAGTGGAGAAAATTACCTTCACAACTGAAGACAAGGAAGAAAAATATCCATTGCTGTGGACCCCAAAGAAAGTGAAGTATACACAACAGTAAACACACCTGGTGCATGTTGGAGTAAGCAGAGACACCACATAAGGGTGTGCATTTCTTCAGGGCTACAAGGTCAAACATGACAATCATGGTAATTTGTCTTCCTGGCCAGTTCATGACCCCACTGTAGTACACAAACTCAGTATCGTGATCCTCACGCAGTTCCTCATTTCTGGCTGAACGAAAGCGCATCCTTGAAAAATATCTAGTCTTTTTTAGCACAAGACACAAAAATGGTAGCACAGTCAAATCATAAGCACACCTGACTCATTTACCCTCTCCCTGACAGTGGCCAACACTGTCTGCCTAGGAAAAAATCATAAAAATAGGGTAGACGAAGAGTGCTCCCTCCCTGGCAGCTCTCCTAGGTCTTACAGATTTGTAATTCAGAGACCTGCTGTGCCAGAGGTTTTGGTTTTGTGTTTAACAGCCTTTGATAGATTTCTCTTTTGCAAATTTCATCCACTATATAGTGACAGTCACGAAATTTAAGGCCATGAAAGACTTATTCTACCTCCTTACATTCGACAAGGACTTATTCTGCCCACTTACATTTGGCAAGTAATTTCACACTTGCCTCCAGTGATCTCTGTTACACAAACCAAATAAATTCTAGCACACCGGAAAAGTTACCACTGTAATTTCACTAGCTATTCACTTTAAGCACTGAAAGCATGTGCCTCTTCTCCTTTGGAATTAATCTGTTGCAGTTTAAAGCTGTTCGTTTCGGTGTAGCTGTCGTGCCTCACCCCTGGACAACTAAAAACTGCTTTAGTATCCAGTGTTTTCACTTACTACATGTACTCACACACCCTAATCAGATCACTCACAACCTTCTAAGAGTTCATAGAAAGGTTTGGGTTGGGAAGGACTTTTACAGGCCATCTAGTCCCACCCAACCATGGACTGGGACACCTCCAACTCATAATAAGGTCAATAAGGTCACTCCAAGTCCCGTTCAACCTGGCCTTGGAGACTTCCATGGACGAGGTTCTTTGGGCAATCTGTGCCAGTGCTTTACCAGCCTCGTTTTAAAAATGGTCTCTCTTGCATCTAAGTCTGCTTCTACCCTTTTTTATTTTAAAACCATTAAACCCAGTTTAAAGCCATTACCCCTTGTCTTACAACCATAAGAGTTCTGCATCTCACATTGTAAAATACTTCTTATAATCGTCATGTAAGTTTTGTGAACCTCAAATGTTGTTTTTATTTTCTGTTCCCTAGAAGCCTTAAAAAATAGGCTGTGTGCTATGCCACCAGGTCCCTTCTTGCTGTCTCACATCAACAGCATCTGTTTCCCCCAGATCTTCTACCTGTAAAGATCTGTTATATCATGTCTTAAACCTATACAGGGCTGTGAGAGTGCCTGGATTTTAATGTCTAAAATAGTGGGTCAAAGAAAAATGAAGCTGCTTGCACTTTAATACAGTCAATTTCTTTACAGACTTACCTTTTTTTAATACACAGTCCTCTCTGGAGGAGCGATACGCCATCTTCCCCAAGCACGTAAGTTTGCATTTGACTGTTCTAAGACAAAAATCTATGTGAAGAGCCTTACTCTGCTACACACTCTTCTCCACTATTATCTTCATGACTTTTTTGCATTCTTTAACGTAATTTGCCCATTTTATTTGTAGAGATCTTATATTTGCTTCCAAATAATCAATTACATGTCAAACAACACTGGCTGGAGAACTGTTCCTCAGGTAAAACCCAGAATCCCCAGCTTATGGATTGGGCAGTTTGCTAGCAGTATTTCCTGCCTTTCCTTTCCCACGGAGCTGGATTTTAAAAAATAGAAGAATCAGCTTCCAGCTTCCCTCAGCTTTCTCCCAAGATACAAGATGCTCTTAAGAATTTTAAGTTCTGTGTAGTGCTGCATCATCATCTGACACACCCTGACACAGGCAGGGACTTGCCAACAACAAGTTGGCAACAACATTCCTGGCTTTTGGGTTACATCCATCAAATTTCACTATCCTGTTTCCCATGATTCTCTTCCTTCTCTAATGAGGACTCACTAATGATTCTTGCTTGCCCTATGTCATTTCAAACCCTTTCCTTCAGCAGCTGGTTTTACATCCCAGACATCCCCACCCGTCATATCCCCTACCACTCTCAGTCACAGCAATTCCTGACAGCCAGTTTCTGCATTTCTCCCAGGTTAATGCTCAGCTTGGTGGCATGACACCCACTGTGTCCCTGTGCAGTAGATCTGCTGCTTGCTTAGTATCTTACAGCACCCAGTGTCCACTCCCAGTGCTTCCAGATGTGTTATATAGAACAATGATCCAAGGAATTCTCCTTGGATATTACACCGTACTGAAAACTGCAATTACAAGCTCTGCATCCTTTCTGACACTGGGATGTCATCTTTCATGCACCAGAATCTCTTCTGCATTCAAGATGAGCACGCCATCCCCAAGGCGAGCTGCATCGGGGTTTTCACTCTGTCCATCTCTGCCACGGCTCGTGATCCCGCCTGGCAGTCGCTACATCCCAAGGAGACGTTAACCTGAGCACGCACGGGCCTGTGCTGCTCACAGGGCAACAGCTAGGCCTGGGTTTGCTGCACAAATCCCTTGCCCACCAGACAGTCTCAGCCAGCTCATCATACAGAAGTGCCTGTGGGCAGCTCTAGGTCATGCCCAGCCATTCTGCCACTCATGTGGCCTGGCCTTTGTATAACAGTGAGGCAAGAAATTCTCATGCAAACATCCTTTCTGTCTCACGGCAGGAATGACAAACAGTTGTTTTCCTGCAGTCTTATAATGGCTCTAATGGCAAAAAAGGGAGAACCAGCACTGCAGGTGGGGTCTGCAGGGCGTGCTGGGTGTGGATCAGAGGCCCACCTGGGGTTCCCCACATCTAAAGGATACGAGATGATGTACACTATTCTATCGTGTTAGCTCTAACACATCCTATCTTAAATAGCACCCTACACAGTCTGAGTCTCTTTCCTACTTGAATCATAATGGATCAGGACCTCCCCATGCAGAACAACCATCATAATAATAAAAGGTTTCCCAGGTAGCTGCCCTTGTCTTCATTCTGCAAACGTGTGCTTAGCAACAAACACACATCCCCATACAGCACTGCAGAGATCTGTCTTCCCATGTAAATGAGGCATGCCTTACTTGTTAAATAAGCAAATCTGAGATTTCTATCCAATTTGAACCAATGTTCCTGACTTTGAACACTTCTTTCAAGCTTTTCTAATTTTTCAGTATCTCTTTTGATGCCAACACCAGACCTTCACCTCACTCACCTCATGAGATGAGTGTAGCAAATACAAGCTCTCTCCTTCAGCAGTGACCCTGCAGTGATGAACAGGGTCAGTCACACTTGCCGGCTTATCACATAAACTCACAAGTTCACATCAGGGTTTTGGGCTTTGGTTTCTGGGATGTTGGCTGGAAGGATGATGCTGGAAAGCTGAAAAAGTAAAAGGATTAGTGGGGTCCCGATGGATACCAAGCTAAACATAAGCCAGCAGCATTCCCTCGGAACAAAGGTGGCCAACAGCATCTTGGGCCGCAGCAGAAGGACTGTGGCCAGCAGGTCAAGGACAATGACCTGTCTCCTCAGCACATGTGAGACATGCCAGGAGTGCTGTGTCCAGTCTGGGCTTCCCAGTAAAAGACAGACATGGACATACTGGAGTAAGTCCTGCAAAGGGATGTGGAAATGTTAAGTAATGGGAGTGTTTGTCCTAACAGTGAGACTGCAGGAGCTGGGACTGTTTCATCTGGAGAACAGGCTCAGGGCAGTCTCATCCATATGTGTGTCAGTAATGGGAGCGTGTAAGGAAGGCACAAACAGCTGCTGCTCAGTGGTGTCCAGTGATGCTGAGAGAAGCAATGGGCACAAATTGAAATGCAAGAAATTCCATTTAAACAGGAGAAAGAAGTTTTCAACTGTAAAAGTTACTATCCACCGGAACATACTGCTGGGAGGGACTATGGAGTCTCCATCCCCAAGATATTTAAACTGAAACCACTCTGCAGCTCTGGAAGAGCCAAAACCAGAAAAGTGAAAGTAGTTGAATAGCTTTGTCCAGCTAAACCAGACAAGCTGTGTTTATGCCTCTTGAAAAAGTGAAATACATAAACACACAGGAGGGTGCAGCAACAGCCCTGAGAGTAGCACAGTCAAGGTAACTTTGTCCAAGTACACAGCTCATACTCACTCTCTCCCTGCACTGCTCAGCAGAATTACATAGCTTTAAGTAAGGTCGACTCTACAGCTTGTTTAACTCCCTCATCCCGAGGCTGCAAAGTTTACAAGTGACCACATTACTCTGCCTGGAAAGAAAATTAAATTTATTTTTAAAAAAACCCAAAACAAACCAAACCCCCTCCACTGAAACAGCCTCACTCCATAGCCCATGTGCTTCAGAGTGGGTCTGGGAAAGTATTCCTCCTCCCTTGACCTCACATACCCTTCACCCATGGCAAGGCTGGGAAGGGGATGGAAAGTGCCAAGTGTTAAGGTGCTGAGAAGCTCTTGATGTTTCTCATCTCTCAAGTGCTGTTGGCCTGTTCCTGCTCAAAGAGGGCCATGGCTAAATGTGAGCGGGACGCGAGTCCTTCCAAGTTACTGAGCACACAGCGGTGGTACAGCTCCTCACTGAGCCGGGGATTGCAGCTTCTCAGTGTATATTTCTGCACTAGCCCCGGCTCCACAGCCCTGAACAGGTGCAGGCCAGAATAGTGGAGGAAGACATCAAATACCTCCATGCTCTCCAGCACCTCATCTCGGTCCAGGATATCGGCTGCAAGCTTGGTACGTGCTGTCATATAGTCAGAATTATAAAAGCAGGCCTCAGCAAAGGAATGTCTGTCAAAATGCCCATCTCTCAGGAAGTCAGTGTTGGAGGATGCTGTCTGCTCACCACGATACACCAGTGTGGGGTTGAACTCCTGGAAATGCACAGGGAAAAAGACCTGCCAATTGCTGATGGTATTCATGCGGCAGCGGTTCAGAAACTCCATGTTAATTTCTGTCCAGACACTGGCCAAAAAGAACAGAGTATCCACGGGGTGCTTCTTTGAGACAATATCCATGAGCTTCACTTGCGATGGCACCTCTGTTTTAACACTAATCCACGGGATTTTAACTTCTGCATAGCGTTTCTCTAGCTCTCCTACCATGGCTTTGACTCCAGCAAAAACATCCACCTGACCAACTCTCTGGGCATCGTAGGGATGGTAGATAAAAAGCAAAGTCAGCAAGGCATTATCATGTGTGTCCAGCGTGTTCATAGCAAACATATCCAGGAAGTTTGCTACAAAATCCAGGTCCTGCACTGTCAAGGGAAGCACCAGTTGCACCCGTGTGGCCTCTGTCACATATGGCATGGGAATAATTTCCACCTTACTTAAGGGTCGCACGAGGCTCACTCGCTTGGCCAGAACATGACCATGACCCTTCTGGGTGGCGGCCTCCAGGAGCAGGTCCAGCGTGTATTCCATGCCCCGCGTGGGGTCGAAGCGCCGATAGCCGTTCAGCAGCTGCCGCTTGCTGAAGCGGAGCAAGGGCTGATAGCGACGGTTCAGCTGCTCGACCGCAGACTCGATGATTTCACTGACGTCTGCCTTACTGGCTCCAGAGAGCTCACACTTTGGGGAGCCATCAGGACAGGAGAAGAGGTGCTGCTCCGTGAAGTAGTCCCAGCTGATCACCTCAAAACGGGACTTTGGAAGGAATGGGGCGTTAATGCCCACAGGCCAGGTCACACCTGCCTCACCTGCAGGGGTCAGTGCTGTCAGGTTCCTGATCTGCATCTGTGCAAACAGAGAGCACAAACTGATCCCCATCATGTTCTCAAAGAGGTCCAGGCCAGCTCCTCCCCAGGTCCACCTCACCACCTACAACTGCATATGGGTAGTGTCACACCAGCAGTTTCGGGTAACGTGGTGCCAGGAGTGCTGTTTCTCAGACAAAGGACTGGAGCCTATGTCTGACTAATAGTTGCCCACAAACAAAAGCAATGATCTTCCTCCAGTGTGCTGAAAGTTAAGGAAATCTGTTTGGTCAAGGAGTTTTTGCAGATATCCCTCATCACATACCTGGAGGTCCTGGATCTCCTGATAGACTCTGTCCAGCTGGATCCTGCTGAACTGCTTGTGCAGCCGGTACATCAGGGTCATGTCAGAAACAGGGTGCACTGCAAGAGCTGCTTGAAACTCCTCTTCTTCCTCCTTCTCCGGTTCAGTATTCTTGGCCAGTTCGTAAGTGTGATAATGCTGGCCCTGAAGCAGACAAAAGCCAGAAAGACTGGCATGGAACTCGAATTCACAGAGTGGCTTTTCCTCACCCCAAACACACATCTGCCCCTCTTTCCATACTGACTGTAGTACCCAGAAAAGAAAAGAAGTAAGTTGTCCCTCCCACCCTGCACTGCATTCCCACTTGCTTCTTGGTACCAACACACCTTTATCCTGCCTTCAAAAACCTATGAATCAGCCCTGCTAGTAGGCTGAAAATTAAATCCTGTGTGCGCGCTCTCCCTCAACATTCCAGCTGTGATTCTGGGCACCCCGCAATGCTGCCATAGCACACAGCCCTTCCTCCCTCCGCAACTCACAGCAGCAGCTCACAAAAAAGCCACTTGGCTATGCAGCAGAGAATGAGTAAGATTCTGGGCTCTGTCAGGCTCAGCTAACACAAAACCTGAGCAGGGAGGTAGTACCTGGAGCTGGGAAACACAAGTGATGCCAAGGAAATCAATGATGCAACGACCCAGCCATTCATCTGGGCGCACACTGAGGATCTCATTGCGACAGCTGTCCAGGTGTGGATGGAGCTTAAGCAACAGGCTACGGGACAGCAGGTAGCCAAAGCCCCCGTGGCAGTAACGGGCCTGCTCATCTCCTCCGATGAACTCCTCCGCTCGCCCCAGGTACACATCTTGGTTAATACTAAGGTGTGTCACCAGAGCCTTGACCTGTTCAGCTTGGGCATAGGTATCATCCTGCATGATGTAGAACCAGTCATAGTCAGAACCAAAATGTTGATGGATATAGTTCATGGTCTCATACATGAGCCAAATGGGCCTCTCATCACCGTGGGCCACCAGCACCATGCCATGGGGCACCTTGGCACTGCGCAGCCCGGTGAAGTACAGCAGGCGTGGGAAGTGGTGGGCCACTGTCTTGTTCACTGCCACTGCCAATGTGTTCAGTGTGGCCTTGGAGGTCAGCACAGCCACAAAGAGTCTCTCATGAAATCCCAGTTCTGTCTGGATGTAGCGAGTTCTGTAAAGGAAGTACACACCTACATGACAAACAGCTGGAGGAGAAAAAAAATCAAAGAATTATGGTAACTTGGGAAAAGTCTTTAACTGCTGGAATCTACCCGGGGTGAAAGAGTCAAGCCTAGTCATAGAGCTTTAAGAGAAGACTCACTAGTGAAAAACCCATTTTGTAAAAACACTTGCTTCCTTCAAGGCAGCTACAGTCTCACATTATCTATCTAAGCTAGAAAACTGTGCCAGTACAATTAAAATTAAAATACCACAGAGCTAAGCACTTGGAGCTTAGTACATGGTGCAGCTTAGCAGGTATGCGCAATAAAAACGCAGGAATGATTGTTGAGGAGTCTCTAGTGCTGGTGGCTGAGGTGTGCTGAGGTGCACCAGCAGCACGTGGGGCCCTGGGTGCTGGGAGATCACTGAAGCCCCAGGCCACGAGCCAGCAATGTGTGGTGGTCTTTGGCCTTGCAAATGGCACAAAGCCCTGCAGGACCCAGTGAACAATGAGAAGACTCCAGACCAAAAACCACCACTGGACCAAGAGGCACATGAGGAAGAATATGCAGAAAGTACACAGAGATTGTGAGGGTACAAACATCCAGGGATCCCCTTGTTCAGGGTCCCTCTGCAGAGGTACTATCCTGAACTGTTATGATGTTGCTGCACTCTAAGTAAAATACTTAAAGGAACCAAAGGGACTCTGCTACAGGAAACCTGGGGCCAAGGAAACTTGTCTGACAGTATGAGTGTGGTGTGTGGAAGGAGCTGAGCAAAGCACCTGTTGGGTCACCAGAGCTGTAGCTGCAAAGGAGCCTCAGTCCCAGCAGTGACAGCCTAGGGCAGTGCCAGTTTGATGCCCAGAGTGGCTCCTGGATGGTCAGGCAGGAAAATTTCCTTAACACATACACTACTACTAATCAAAATTTTCCTACCGAGCAGACCAGCTAAAACCAGTTTTGAAGAATAATTTAACATGCTCTATTAAACATGAGTAACAGAATCCCAGAATCCTCTAATGGTTTGGGGTGGAAGGGACCTTTAATATCATCTAGTTCCAACATCCTGCCACAGGCAGAGACATCTTCCACTATCCCAGGTTGCTCCAAGCCCTGTCCAACCTGGCCTTGGACACTGCCAGGGATAGGGCAACCATAACTTCTGCGGGTAACCTGTGACAGTGCCTTACCATCCCCACAGGAAAGAATTTCTTCCTAATATCTAATCTAAACCTACTCCCTTTCAGTTTGAAGCCATTCCCCCTCTTCCAGTCACCCCACATCCTTGTTAAACAGTCTCTCTCCATCTTTCTTGGCTGCTCCCTTTCCGGTACTGTAAGGCTGCAACTAGATCACTGTGACGCTTCTTTTATCCAGACTGAACAATTCAAATTCTCTCAGCCTTTCCTCCATCCCTCTAATCATCTTAGTGGCCTCCTCTGGATTCACTCCAACATGTTGATGTTCTTCCTGGATGCAGTATTGCATCAGGTGGGATCTCACCTGAGCAGGGCAGAATCACCCTCCCTGTATTGAGAAGCAATATTCTCACTCTTCTTGGGCAATTTTGCTGCCTTTTTTCCCGTCAGGTTAATTTCCTGAACATGTCTCTCGCACCCCTTAAGGTAACAATCTCAGTCGTTGCCTTGGTGCACCACGCTCTTACTATACAAGTTATTTCAAACAGCAAATTCCACCTTGAACCTGTTCACTCACACTAAAATTTAGAACTTCACACGAGAATATTTCGCTTGAAGGAAATCCGGGCCAGAAAAAACATAACTTACCTGAGCACTTTCTTGTAAGGCTTGTTGGGGTCTCTGTAATACGGCACAATACGGGGCCTGAAGTCCTCGTGGCTCGGGCCCGGCCTCCCCTCCGCTGCCTCGGGCGGAGCCCCACGGGCGGGCGGCGCGGGCGGGCCCGGTGCCAGACAGCGTTCCTCAGCCGCGCTGTGGCTCCAGGAGGCGCGCAGGAGGCTCAGGCTGCAGCCCAGGGACAGCCCGAGCAGGAGAGGCAGCGCGGGCCGCAGCGCGCTCAGGAACGCGCCCAGGCGCATCGCGGCAGCTACGGCCAGGCCGAGCTCACGGGGCGGCCGCAGGACATGGCGGGCGCGGGGCGCTCAGGCGGCAGCGGTCCTGCGGGACAGCGGCCCCGGGGCGCTGTTACCCGCAGGCCGGTGACAGGACAGAGGGCGGGCCGGGGTTCCGGGACGGGGGCGTGCAGAGCGGCGGCGGCTTTAGCCCGGCCGCGCTCCGCCGCTGCCACCTCACCTGCCGCATCGCCCCGCACGCTTCCGCTTCCGCTCTACTCTCGATGGTGCCTGGCGGCCGCTCTGGTCAACAACGCCGGCGCCTCTATGGTACCTGCGGGGGTGGGGCCGGGCAGGCGCGCAGCATGCCGGGAGG
>VZRV01000482.1:6423-49578 GCA_013398115.1 Falcunculus frontatus | reverse complement strand
GGCGGGGAACAGAGGCGGGGCGACCCGGGCCGGGCCGGGTCGGCGCGGCCTAACGGCGCCTGTCGCCCCCTCCGGCGTAGCTCCTACCCACGCCATGCCCTCCGACCTGGCCAAGAAGAAGGCGGCCAAGAAGAAGGAGGCGGCCAAGGCCCGCCAGCGGCCGCGCCGGGTCCCGGACGAGAACGGTGATGCCGGGACGGAGCCGCAGGAAGTCCGGCCCCCGGAGGCCAACGGGACGGTGCTGCCAGGTGAGAGGGTGGCCAGTCCTGTGTCTGCTCCGCGTGTCCCAGGGCGGGGGCCTGGCCGGCGCCGTTCCTGGCCGGACCGTGTGCGTTCGGCTATGTTTCGGGTGGGTGAACCGCGACATTGATGTTCTTCTGATTAAACACATCAGGCATGGGTTACGCGGAACTGGGCGGCTCCAGTAGATGCAGTCGGGACCGCTCTGCCCTGAGGCAGCAGGACACCCGCAGCCCCTGGGACTCCGCATGGGCCATGTGTGTGAAGGATGCCAATGGCCCTCGCTTGAGGCATGGCAGTGTGAAGATGGAGGGGGCTCACGGTGTTTTCGCCCTCTCAGACAAGACACTGTCTCGATCTTCAGCTACTTTATGCCCAGACCTGTTTGGGTTTTTTTGGGTTTTCGTTTCTTTTGGAGTTTTTTTCCTGCTGCAGAAACCACTGTAGCGTCTGAATTAATTCTCTTCCTACTGCTATTGCTCTGACTCTGCTCACCTGTTTTTCTGAGACGTACCTGATTTGCAGAAACTAAGAGCCTGCCTCTGAAAGAGGTTTTGTCCCTGTTAAAGAGCGAGGCTTTGCTACGGGGAAGCTGTTGGTCTTGAAATAGGTAACGCTTACAGACAGAGAGTTTAATACCGGGCCTTCCTTTAGCTCACCTGGCAGCCCGCAAGGTTCTTCCAGGCTCAGCCCGCGGTGCGCTGTGCCAAGAGGCAGTCGGTGTGTGGCCCGGGGTCCCGGGGGGCGGAAGGGCCGCTCCTGACCGTGGGTCCCGAGCGCGCCTCTGAGCGCTGGGGCGGGCGGGGGCGCGGGGTCCGGGCGGCCCCGCTGCGCTCGGAGCCGCTGCCGCGGCGGGGGGGACCCCGGCCCGAGCCGGCCAATCCGCGGCCTCTGCCGGGGTTCATTTGCATGCCGCCTCCCTATTGGTGCGGGCTGGGGTGGTGGGCGGGGCGGCGGAGGCCGAGCCGGGGTCCGGCGGGGTCTCGGGAAAGGCTCTGCTCCCCCCGAGGGCGGGCACCGGGCGGGCACCGAGCGGGCTCCTCAGGGAATGGGCACGGCCCCGGCCCTGCCCGAGCTCGGGGAGCGTCCGGACAGCGCTCTCGGGCACAGGGTGGGACTGTTTCGGTGTTCTGTGCAGGACCGGGACTTGGACTCGATGGTCCTTGTGGGTCCCTTCCGGCTCAGGAGATCATATGATTCTATGTGGGTCGATGGCGGCATATTTCTTACTGAGCTATTTACACATCAGGGATAAAACTCCCTTGCCCATTTTTGCTCACCTGTTTCATTCCTTGCTGTCACTGCTCTGTGGCACTGCCCAAAGGGGTCCTCTATCAGTGCCAGTGACGTTTTTTGCTCCTTGGCTAATGCACATTTGCCATGGAGTTAATAGTGATTTTGCTGAGTGAATGATTTTGCCAGGAGTGCTGGATGTTGACAACCAGGGTGTCATTCCACGCTGGCACAATCTGAAATCAGTTCTGCCTGCCAAGACCTCCAGTGCCATTGGCTGCTTCAAAGGGCAGCATCTCTCACCGAGGAGTGAAGTTGGTCTGTGACAGAAGGTCAGCATGACGGGAAAGACGGTAGTGAGGCTCTGGCACAGGCAGTCCCGAGAAGCTGTGGCTGCCCTGTTCCTAGAAGTGTCCAAGGCCAGGTTGGACAGGGCTTGGAGCAACCTGGTCTAGTGCAAGGTGTCCCTGACCACGGCAACGGGTTTGGAATTAGATGCTCTAGGAGATGTAATGCAAACTGTTCTAGGATTCTGTGATGCTATGATTTGCTTGTACTGTAGGAGGAAAGGAAGAGGGGGACATGCAGATGGACATAGTAGCTTCTCAGAAAATTAGTAGGGAGTCTTCCAATGCTGCTGCTGCTTCTCTATTCTCAGCTTTCCCTTCATTTATTTTCTAGTCAATTAATTTTCTGGCCAAGCTTTTTCTTAAGCTTGCAGGCAATACTTTGTACATTCTCTTCCTAGTCTAGTTCTTCCTGCAGGGGGGGGTTAGTCCCGTCACATTCAGAAAACTGGCTTGCTGTTCTGGCTGTTCACTTAGTTCTGATGGTCCTGTTTTATTTAGATGTTTAGCTGGTGGAAGTTCCTGCTAGACCGTATATATCTGCCTGCTAAGCTGAAAAGCTGAGTGTCATTGCATCTGAGTCTCCTCAACTCTTCTGTAGAAATGGGAGTTGTTTTTGTGGTCCTGGGCCTTTTGGTACAGAGACTTATGGCTTCTCTTGTGTTTGTAAATCAGTGACATTTCTGGTCTTCTCTACATGTAGAGGTGGATGCGCTTACAAAGGAGCTGGAGGACTTTGAGTTAAAGAAAGCTGCTGCCCGAGCCGTGACAGGAGTGCTGGCCTCTCACCCCAACAGCACTGACGTGCATATCATCAACCTCTCACTGACCTTTCATGGCCAGGAGCTGCTGAGTGACACCAAACTGGAGCTGAACTCTGGGAGACGCTATGGCCTGATTGGACTCAATGGGATTGGTAAGGTGTGGGGGAAGTGACATGGCTCCCTGGAGCTCGGTAAAGATGTCGTGCTGAAAAGCTGGGCAGGTGCTTGTGAGAAGTGCTGGAAACCAGAAAGAGGGCTGTTAGACAGACATGATTGGAACACAGCAGTTTCTGTTGTCCCATATCTCCACCCAAGAAGGGGAATTACTAGGATTGCTGATAGAAGCCTGAGATTGCATTCTAGATTTGGATTGTGCTTTTGATCTTGTTTCTGTGGAGAGTTGGGTGAGATGTCTGGGATCTGTTAATCTGCCTGATTCCTGTTTGCCCGATTTGCTTAGTAATGCCAGTAAACCCAACGCTGATGGTGTTGGTCAAAGAACTTGTACTGTATGGAGGAATAGAAAGTGTGTGGTTTGGCCTGACTGGGAAAACAACTGTACAGTCCCTGGAGAAAGTGACGCTACATTGAGAGATGCAGAATGTGGGTGTGATTGGAGAGGTGCTAGTAAGAGTGACCATCTGGTTTAGCTTTCAGGAAAACCCAGGTTGTTTAGGGATGAGTGCATTATTTTCCTCTATGTTAGAAGTCTTTGGAATCTGGGATCCTGATACCAGGTGTCAGACCTGGTTAGAGAGCAGAAAGTACAACAGAGATAAAGCCCTTGCCCAAATCTGGGCAAGGGATGAAGTGCAGTGGTTTCCAAAAAGCTTCTTCATGTCTCACTACTGTCCTTGGGGTGGTGAGCCTTAGCTGGGAGAGTGGCCTGTCATAGTGAGGCAGTGGACTCTCCAGTTCTTCTGGCCTCTTGGGAAGAAAATTCCTCAGGATTTTCTGGGGTTGGAAAGGGAAGGAATCACAGTGGGATCTGAGTAGATCTCATCTGTTTCACAGTGACGTTGTATCTCTCTGAATCCAGCAATTAATTGTGATTATCTGCACACAGGGAAATCCATGCTTTTGTCAGCTATTGGGAAGCGAGAAGTGCCCATCCCAGAGCATATTGACATCTATCACCTGACCCGAGAGATGCCTCCCAGTGACAAGACCCCTCTGCAGTGTGTGATGGAGGTGGATACAGAGAGGGCCATGCTGGAGCGAGAGGCGGAACGTTTAGCTCATGAAGACGGTAAAGCTTCTCAGAGTCCCAAGGGACATTTCCTCCATTTCCTTCCCTACCAAAGAAAATTTGGGTTCCTTGGCGAAGTTTTCACTTGTTGTGATGCCTGTTTCCCCCAGCTGCCCTGTACTAATGGGCACAGATGACACTTCTTTGGACAAATTATTCCATGCAGCATCTTAAGAAGTGTCTCAGGCTTGGATATGGAGGGGGCTAAATACGGGTAGAGCAGAGGGACTGTGAGGTTTCCCAGGTGTGCAGCAGTGCAGCTGAGAGCCCTTTATAGGCAGAGGTGCTGACCGGCAGGCTCTCTTTCAGCGGAATGTGAGAAACTCTTGGAGTTATATGAACGTCTGGAGGAGCTGGATGCTGATAAGGCAGAAGCACGGGCCTCACGTATCCTTCACGGCTTGGGGTTCACGCCAGCCATGCAGAGGAAGAAGCTGAAGGACTTTAGTGGTGGCTGGCGAATGAGGGTGGCTCTTGCCAGGTGAGTGGAATAGTGCCTCCTGTGAGAATGCCTGCCTGCTCCTGACTCTGCAGAGCCACAGACACAGTCCTAAGAACTCAGAGCAGAGTTGAGAGGCTTTGGGTTGCCTGCACTTACCCTATGCTGTCATCTCCCCTGTCCTTGCAGAGCGCTCTTCATTCGGCCTTTCATGCTCCTGCTTGATGAGCCCACAAACCACCTTGACCTGGATGCCTGTGTATGGTTGGAGGAAGAGCTGAAAACGTAAGCATGAAGGAGTTTGCTGCTTCTGTGGGTTGTGCTTTTCTGCTTGTCAGCATGTGAACATCTTGTCAGCATGTAAGCAAGTTCTGCAGGAGTAATTGTATAGTTCTTGTGGGTGCATAACTGTGTTGCAGTACCAGTGACACCTGCTTTCTGCTATGTGAGATTCTTGATGCAAGAGTAAAGAATTCAAGACAATCCCCTGTCTCCTTGGCACTCACAAGAAATGAGAAATGCTGGTTTGTACTCCCAGGTTAAAGGTGCTTCCTCAAAAGCCAGGAGCAGGCCTTGGCAGCCTGTGTACCAGCATTGTGTACCATACCAGAAGCGTGACCTTTCCAGACCTGGCTCTCAGCTCATCTTCCTGCCCACCATTTCTCTGTTTTCACAGAACTGTACTATCTGAGTGTGTTGGTTTCATCTTTTGCTAACGTGTGAGGTGACTGGTTTTCATAACAAAGGTAAAATGTTAAGGTGTAAAGCAAAAAGCTTAGGGATAGTTAGGAAGCTCAGGTTATCTGGGGTGTGCATTGAAAGAACTGTATTGTGAGAAGGGCTTTGCCTTTGCAGAGGTTTTTCCGTCAGCTCTGTTAGTTGAACCTTTTGTGTCCTTGCTTTAGAAGTCAGATGCTTTAGAAAAGAACTTTGAACCTCTTTTGGGGAGGCTCTAACCCCTCGTTGTACGGATTTGGAGCGGAGCCAGATGCAGTGTGCCTAACGGATGGGAGTCTGTACTGAAAGGAAAGTAAGCAGCAAAGGTTGAAACTTGTTAGAAATGTGATGCCAGTGGAGTCAGCTGCATCAGTGGCACAAGTCACCTGCCACATAGGCAGCCAGTTCTGGGCTTTTTGTGATAACAGGTGAGGACTATCTAATGGTGCAGAGTGTTTTACTACGGTGAAAACTGTTGGCAGGATTTACTCGCTGCAGTTGGTTGTAGCTGCTTTACTGCTGGTTTCCCAGAGTATCTCCCAGGCTGTGACCTTTTTGTTCTTAATCTGATTGTAGGCAAGAGAAATCTGGTGCATAGAAAGCCTTTGTAACCATCAGGGCCAACAAACAGGATTTCTTTTCCTAGTTTAGTCTCTAATAACTTACGTGGTGCCACAGGTTCAAGCGGATCCTAGTGCTGATATCCCACTCCCAGGACTTCCTGAATGGCGTTTGCACCAACATCATCCACATGCACAACCGCAAACTTAAGTACTACACAGTGAGTAAACAGTGCCCCATGTGCCCAGCAGAAACAGGAGCTGTTCTCTGGGCACATCTGATGTTCCGTGCTCTCTTTCCAGGGAAATTATGATCAGTATGTAAAGACTCGCCTGGAACTAGAAGAAAACCAAATGAAGCGATTCCACTGGGAGCAAGATCAGATTGCCCATATGAAGGTACCTGCCAAGCTGCATGAACACCCTCCTACCCTTGTATTGAGCATCCCTGCCCCTCCTCAGCCTTATCACTGTGGCTTTTGGCTAACTCTTCTGTTGCAGAATTACATTGCACGATTTGGCCATGGCAGTGCGAAGCTGGCCAGGCAAGCTCAGAGCAAGGAGAAGACCCTTCAAAAAATGATGGCTTCTGGCTTGACAGAGAGAGTTGTGAATGATAAGGTAGGATCAGACATGGGATTGCATCTAGAGATCTGTATTTGAAACACAGACTACAGGAGTAGAAGGGTCTTTAGCAGACAGCAGGAATGGCTGACAGAGCTGGTAGCAAGAATGAGATACCCTTCCTGATGCCAAGGATCCCTGTACTCAGCATGGAGTAATGCTGAACAATGAGAAGAGGAGGAGGAATTTTCTAGGGGAGGGAAGTGGAATTGTCATATTAATAAGGCTATTTTGCAGATACAGAAATCAGAAAGGAATGCCTAGGGCTCGTAGGAGATGGGAGAGGATGCTCAGTGCAGCTTTTACTTGTGTAAAGAGTACAAACCCACATTTGTTTCAAAGAGAAAGAAATAGGGGTTCGTTAGCCAGCAGGTGAGCTTGCAAGCAGCTCATCAGACTAAATCTGAGTGAGTTGCAAGAGGGCCTTATAAAAAGTCATGGTCTGGTGCCTTGGTCTCCAGCTGATGTTGGTAGTGAGGCATGGTTATGATGCCTGAGGAGACTACCTGGAAACAGAGAGTAGACAGGAGTAAGGGAATAAAGGTGGTATTTATTTGAAAGGCCTTTGAAGGTACACCCTGGGGAGCCCAGAGGCTGCTGCCAAAATGGACCCCACGATGGACGACGAGTCACGAGTTCTTCACGTTTTTATAGGTTTGGTCCATTTGCATATCAGCATAAATTCGCCAATTAAAACTTTAGCTACTGATGTATGTTCTCTAAGCTCAGCCCCCCTTCTCCAAGATGTTGGTTTACACATTTCTGGGCCCAGCACGGCCAAGGTGTCCTTGGAGAGCAAACCCAGAGACTTTGTTATGTCTGTCTGAGCATGAGAGAGCAGCAGCAGCAGGCTGTAAGACACTTCAGAGTTTCACAGTGGGCAATACAGAATATAAAAGCTAAACCTCAAGGCATCAGTTACACCAGAATGACTGGTCTGTCTCGTGTTCCGGGGTGTCTCACATGTGGATATTCTGTGTTTACAGACTTTGTCATTCTACTTTCCACCGTGTGGGAAAATTCCCCCTCCTGTCATCATGGTGCAGAATGTCAGCTTCAGATACACCAAGGATGGGGTGAGTATGGGAGTATGCATACAGAGATCAGTTGTATTCCTGCCTTGTTTGGGAGTGGGAGACTTTTGGCTGAGCTTCCTGGGGGGGGCTGCAGTGTATGACTAATGGAGCGAAGTCTTGGCAGTGCTGATGCTGGGCCTGCTGGGGACAGAGCATTACAGGTGCAGCAGGGAGGTTCTGGAGACTACTGAAAAGGCATAATGTTTCATGGTTTTTGTGGTTTGCAGCCATGGATCTATAATAACCTGGAGTTTGGGATTGACCTGGATACTCGTGTAGCTCTCGTTGGACCCAATGGAGCCGGAAAGTCAACACTGCTGAAACTGCTCACAGGAGAGGTTTGTTCTGTACATTGTGTACCCTGCTCTGGACCTTTACTTTTGGGATAGTCTTCAGCAAAGCTGCACTTATTTGCCAGAGCGCCCCAGTCAGGCCTTAGAAATCCTATGGTCTTGTTGCAATATAGGGCTTTTTCTCTCTTATTACCTGTTCAGTCTGCCTCCCCTGTGCCAGAGTGGAGATGGCTGGATTCTGTATTTCTGGCATACTGCAAGAGGAGAGATTTCCTGGTGAAATGATTTTATTTTCCCCTTCTAGCTGCTGCCCACAGATGGGATGATTCGCAAGCATTCGCATGTGAAGATCGGTAGATACCACCAGGTACTCCCTACAGCAGCCCCCAGGGACAGGGAATGCTGAGAAAAAAGCTGTCAGGAATGAAGAATCTTGCCCCTCTAGTTCTGCTTCTGAGGCCTCCCCCACTGCTGCCTTTCTGTGTCTGGAAATGGGGGAAGGAACTGTTCCATGGAATGGTCTCCAGGTCATGTTCTTACCCTGCAAAGAGGCTGGCTGTGGTCCTTCCTGTTTAGTCTCCCACCTGCTATGGCAGAGCTGGTTGCCTTGTGTTTGGTGGTGGACAAGCCTCCTATTCTGAAGTAGCACTCCTGCTCCTGACATAGAAATTATTCCCTAATAGTTCAGCACAGAGGCTGTCCTGTGGGTGGGATTGTTGGCAATTGTGTTCTGCTGCTTACCTGGTACCAGAGGGGTGTAAGGGGGGTAGTGCCTAGGGCCATGAAGTGGTTGGCCTGCACAGCCTGAAGCTGACTTCTCTTCTCTGTCAGCACTTGCAAGAGCAGTTGGACTTGGACCTCTCACCCCTGGAGTACATGCTGAAATGCTACCCAGAGATCAAGGAGAAGGAGGAGATGAGGAAAATCATTGGCAGATACGGTCTGACAGGGAAGCAGCAGGTGAGTATGAGCTGTTGAGGTTTGCTTTGTGTTCATTAGGGAGGTAGAGGTTCTGTGTTTTCTGTTGCTCTGCTGATACCTGACAGTGTGATACAGTATGCAGCATGGTATACCACAGCATCAAAATGCTTTTTCCACCTCTGCCTTTGAAATTGGAGAAGAAAATAACTCACGGCTCATGGGAACTTTCTTTGGATCACAGCAATGTGTGGGTTGAAGGGGTGACCCCCTCAGACTCTGGGTGAAAAGAAGGCAAGTTCTGGTCTAGTACTAGACCCTGAGCATGTTTTAATTGTAACTTGAACTATTTTGCTTCTCTCTTATTTCCGAGATGAATAGCAGGCAGAAGTGCTAGAAGGTTCTCAGCTGTTTGTGGGGTCCGCTTGGTTCAGACGAGAGTGGGCTCACCTATGGTGCTCTAAGTCCAAGCATGACATGCTCCTGTACATGACACATCCTGTGTGTGATAGTTGTCCACATCGCTGCAGTTCACCGTTGATTTTTACATTGGTTTTGCCCATTTGTCACTGCAGAAGTTGAGAGTGGTTTGATTGTTGTGTCGGTGAATACCAGTCAGACCAATTAACTGTCCTTAACGCACCTTTGGCACAAGCTGGGCCTTGCCGTGTGCAGTCCTTCAGAAGCCCCTGGAATTCTCTTCTTCCCTGAGTGGGAGAAGCTTAGTGTAGGTATAAGGCTGACTGAACATTTGTCCTCTTGTGTCATGGAGCTGCTG
This sequence comes from Falcunculus frontatus, assembly GCA_013398115.1. Lineage (NCBI taxonomy): Eukaryota > Metazoa > Chordata > Aves > Passeriformes > Falcunculus > Falcunculus frontatus. The sequence continues at coordinate 40,340 of VZRV01000482.1, read as the reverse complement.
GGAGCCCAAGGTGAGACCCGAGTGGTTTGGGTCAGGGTGGCATGCTGTCAGGTCACTGCAGAGCTGCAAGTCGTGTGTGTGTTGGGCAGGTGAGCCCCATCAGGAACCTCTCTGATGGGCAGAAGTGCCGCGTGTGCTTTGCCTGGCTGGCCTGGCAGAACCCTCACATGCTCTTCCTGGATGAGCCCACCAACCACCTGGACATAGAAACCATAGATGCACTGGCAGATGCTATCAACGAGTTTGAAGGAGGAATGATGCTTGTCAGCCATGACTTCAGACTCATCCAGCAGGTAAGGACAGTTGTGAGTTTTGTCAGAGCACCTTTCTAACGTTTTAGTAATTAAGGTGTTTTCAACTGACTGGCTCTTCCTCATCCCAAAAAGATGAGTGAGTGGCAAAAAAAAAATCACTGGACACAATTCCCTTACTCTGATCATGTTAAACAATTACTGAGCTAGCCCAGGAAAACATTAGGTACTTAAAACCACCACAAATGTCAAGTGCTGATCTATCAGCTCTAGCTTTGGCTGCAAGTTCAGGTATGATTTTATTTTTCACTGTGATAGATCCAAGTAGTTTAGGTCAAGAACTACTTTTGTTTCAATTCCCAATTTAGCAAGAAAGGCTCTTCATCTTAGTCCATGAACAAAATCAGAAATACAGATGGGCCTAGGATTTTCGGTTCTAAAATCTTATATAAATTATGCAGAAAACACCAGGGAAGATATTTCTCTGGACTTTTCTTTGGTAGTCAAAATGTGAAAGTTACCAAACTTTTCCTGCCAGACTTTAGAGAGTAGTTTTTAGTTAACTTTTTAATTTTGGTAAGATTATATAAAATTCTGTACTGCAAACCTCTCTCCTCCTCCCCGTCCACCTCCTCTTCCTCCTCGTGTGTTTGCTCTCAGGTCGCACAGGAGATCTGGGTCTGTGAGAAGCAGACAATCACCAAGTGGCAAGGGGACATCCTTGCCTACAAGGAGCATCTCAAGTCGAAACTGGTGGATGAGGACCCGCAGCTCACCAAACGGACCCACAATGTGTGAGCTGAGGGGCCCCCAGCCCGTGTTCTCCGTGGGGCTGGCGGTGGCCACGCAACTCGCCTGCCCGCCGGCAGGAGCGGAACTGCTGCTCCCTCTGGCTGTGTTCTAGGATTGCTGCAATACTGCTTCCCCTCGATTTGCCTTGCACCTCTGTGTCTGGACAGAGCTGTTCTCTCCTGATCTGGCTACGTTTGGGCGACTGTTTCCTTATTTAGACGATGTCCCATCTGAGCCAGGCCTTGGAATCTATTGGCTTGGGGTCACGACAGTGGCCGTCAGGGTGTCCAAGCTGCAGTGATACACAAGTGGAGACCCCAGGCCAGCTTCTCCTGCCTCTTCCCTCCCAGTTTCTGCTTCAGTTTAGATACTTCACTTCAAACTCCTCTGGCCTTGGTTTGTTTTTAACTATTATTTAACAGTGTAATTAACAGATCTGCCCGAGAATCCATCAGTCAATAAAGAGAGAAGAACAATCTTGTCTTGTTTTGTGAGCCAGGGTAGTTGGGGTGTGCTGGGGTGAGTCAGCAAGTGCTGAGCTTTGAGTGAGGATCAGCACTCCTGCTGAACGTTCAGTTCCTCAGTACAACCAAAGCTGTGGCCAGATCGTGAGACACGTGAAGTGGTGAGTACTGAGCTGTGGAGGCACTGAGCAGTGAGCAGGGTCCTCAGGCCTGGGGCACCTCTGCTCAGACAGACCGAACACTGCATTTCCGGCGAGTCACAGAACAAAACACGGATGCTTCTGTTGTAGACGGTGACAGACACAACTTGAAAGTGTTCTAAAGATCAATTTTAGAGACAGAACATAGATCTGTGGAACACCAGCATGTGTTCTCACCAACACAGTGGCTCAGGTGTGGCTTTTTGCTTCACCTTGAATTGTCTACTACAATTTCTGCAAATTCGTTCCTTGCTCCTTGCAGGTTTAACTAAAGACTAATCAATGAACTTTTATTTTCGTTCTCAGTAACAGATTTTTGGAAAAGTTGGTGTTCAAACCTCACCCTGGGCCACAGAACCTTGAATAAAATACATTGTAAATTTATTATTAGAACAAAGGGTACTAAAGAGAAAGGCAGCAAATCAAACCTAATAGCTTTTTTTGATCATGAGTCATCGTTTTAATTACTACTGACACCTGAGAGTGGCAGCACTGGTCACGGGAAAGGTTCATGTAGCCCAGCAGCCCATCCAGCAGCATGTTGCTGGATGAATGGAAGGACAGGACAAACAAAGGAGTTGTGCTCCCATCCAGTGTATTCTTTGGTGCCAACTGAGTGGCTTTGACTTTTTGAGTAGAGTATTTCCTTATTTTTCTTTCCCAAAGGGCCCATCCGAGTTGTGACTGCTGCCGTGGAAGCAGCGTGTTATCCGTAGGACAAATATCACAATGCAAGCTGCTTCCAGTAGATCAAGTAGGACCTTCAGGTTTTTCATTGGTTCTAGCAATGATCTGAGAGGAGGAAAAAAAAAGTTTTCTGGGAAAATAATGCAAATTAGTATAAGTGCTTCCAAGTTAGTTTTGCAGAAAGGTCTAGATAGCAGTAAACATCACTTGGATGAATATCTTACAGTGGAGAACTTGGAAGTTACCAGGTAGAGCAAGGGAGTGAAAACTCGCAGGGAAGTGATTACTCAAAAGACTGATGGATCACAAAAGTTAAACAATAAGAGATTATGTGTGTCTGTTCTACTCTCTAGGTTGTAGGAAGTGTTGGTGAGTTGGAAAAGATTGTGAAGTAGCTCTGAGAATGGTGAGGTCAGAGAGTCCCAACTGAGGCTAGAGCTATTTGTCCTGTGCTTCTTTTCCTTACCAAAGATTTGGCAACAATTTGTTTCACTGCATTTCAGATCTGGAGGTAATAAATGCATGATACAATCTTACACTGAGTTCTTTGGGAATGGTAAATCTTGAGAATGGCCTGGGGACACTGAGATGACGGCCAGCATGATGGGCACTAGTTGGAGCATTGTAGCTCTTGGAGCTGAGACAAGCACTGTTACTGTCTGCTGCTGCAAAGAGAGAGGAATTTCTCAGATGCAGACGCGTCTCTGATGTATAAACAAGGACCACAGACACATGTTTAAAGCAAAAGCAGCTGTAGCTGCACTAGAGGTCACAGTAGGCCAGGACTTGTGAAATGGAATCTATAAATGGGCTTTATCAGCCTTGATTTAACCTCGATTTGTTCCGTGGTGACAGTTTGTTGGGCTGCGCTGAAGCAGCTGTGGCAGGCAGATGTCCTGGAGCACTGATCTCAGAGACAGCCACAAGCTGGGGCAGTGGCACTTCAAGCTGTTTCAGCTGGGAATTTTCTGGTTTTGCAGAAAAGCAAAACTATAGATAAATTACAAGAATTGCTCCTTAGTTGCTACGATGGTCATTTCTGTAAAAGAAGTGACCCAGCACCCGCACAGTCACTCTTGCCTGTTATCCAAAAGTAGGGCTGGCTCTAACACAGCCACAGTCAGAAGTGGCAGGTGCAGGCTTGTGGGATTCCCTTGTGTGTGTGCTGCAAGTAGATCCATACACCACAAAACCAGCACTAGGATGAGTCAAGGCCAGCACGCAGCAGCGTGTACAGCCTCTAGCACATGCAGTCTAGGGAAACAGATGGTAATTGTCCAAACCTGAGAGTTCAAATCTGATGGTTCTGCTCGGTGGATGAGCCTGCACCCTTGGTGTGTAAAGGCTCCCTGTGCCTAATGCTGAGTGACCAGTTGCTGCTCCTCCCACCAAGGGGCTCGCTTCCAACTAAATGGGGTTTTTTTTCTGAAAAAACAGCTGTGTGTTTATTACTGTGTAACACTGTGTATCACAAACACGGTGGCAGCTGGGGAGGGATACAACAGCCCCCAGCTCCTTCAGCACAAGAGTCCCTGTGTGCTGTGACCCGAGACCAAGGTAACACAGCTCCTATTAAAAGGAGGGTGGTGGAATGTCCCTCAGAGGAGGGACCCCTGTACTGTTCCTTGACAACACAAGGCCCCTTACAAAGCACAAGTGCTGATGTCCCCTGCTCCTCACTCCCAGTATTAGTCACTCCTGTGTCGAGAGGATCCTACTACTGCATACCTTCACAAGCCCATTCTCCTTCACAAATGCACTGACATGACCATTCCAGCCTGTCCTGCCTGATCACTGATGTTTCAGTTTCTGGGAGCAAGAACCTCGCTGTGGCACTGACCCCCTTGTCACTGTCACAGGTATTTGCACTAGGGGAGGGTGATCAGGTGCGTCCCCATGAGGACAGGCTGAGAATAAAACAATTCGGCAAAACACTGGGCTGCTCAAACAGCAGCAGACTCGCTGACTGATGAGTAGAGCTGTGTGTTTATTTCTTTGGAAGATGTGATTTGCTGAGGATGTGCCAGTATGATGTGTATACCTGAGCAACAGACTCTACACGGCAGCACAGAGACCCCGGTGTGTTCCCTCACCAAACAAGCATACTGGCATCACCCTTCTATGAAATGGCTGTAGTGGTGTCTGCTGAAAGGCTTCCTTTACTCTCCAAAGCGCAGAAAACTCTGTTTTGTTCACGTCTCTGCTGTGTTGCTGCACGTTTTTCCTGGCTAAGTTTATACTCCTGTGTCACATTTACCCTCATTAATGTAATCTTGGTTTCCAAGACAGATCAAATCCATACTTGGGGTGTCAGCCCTCTACTGCCCCCCTCCTGGCATTCCAGGCCCTGTTGTGTGCAGCAGGTGGGATCCCAAGCACGGGCTAAGTAGCAGGGGAAATCTGGCTGGTAGGGTGTTTACAGTGCCTCATTTCAACTCTGGCCCAATGCTTCCTGCAGTTACTGAGTTTCCCCTTATGGCATTACCTGTTCCATAGCACAGATGTGATTCCATTTGATTCTGGAGTACCTTGAGTACTCCAATTCACACCCTTGCACCAAAGCAAGATCCCTCCTTTCATCAAACCCCTTTTGGACCTGGGAATGGCCCTTCTCTGGTAATTCTGTCCCCTGTAAATCAGATGCTTCTGCTCTTGCCCCTTTTTGCCCAGGTTACAGTCAAACTTCTCAGGTCTGAAAGTTTAGTTGAATCTGTCACTTCCAAGCTCCTCTCAGGCCAGCTGCTCTTCATTTAGTGGCAAGTGGAATCCTCAGCCACAGGTGTGTACTTTTCCTACTCCTTGGGGACTGCAGCTGAGGCAGGTTAGGTTCTGCTGCCTGTGCTATATAACCAGCCCCACGGGAGTTGCTGGTTGTTCTGTTGGAGGTCAAGATGAGCTCAGAACCTGCGAAGAAAGATGGTCATGCTGCTGCCTCTAGGGACAAAAGGTCTAAGAGGAAGCCTAAGAGAAAGGAAGCTTTTTCAGTCTATATTTACAAAGTACTGAAGCAGGTGAGTAAATGTTTCTTTTTTGCTAGACACTGCTTTGCACATAAAATAACTTCTGCCTGTTGTATATTAAGGCTATGAAGAGTAAGGAAGAAAAATCTGGGTTTCCAGAGAGGTGGGGAAAGAAAAGAAGTGTAAGTGGGTACAGAAGAGTCCCAGCTGAAGCTTAGAAATTGAAGGGGTGGATTCTAGGTAGTAGAGATGGATCTGGAGCAGAAAGTGTTTCCTAGAGAGCATGAGCTCTGGCGCATAGCTCTGCCTGAAGAAGCAATTGCATGGAAATCGGTATGGTTGAAACAGCTGCTCCTGACCCTGTGAGTAAGTGTCTCTGGTGACTTTTGATGGGGAGATGAGAGCGTTTTTGGAAGTGGCCGTGAGTTTTCTAGACCACAGTTGTCAGCATGAGCCTGTAGACAGGACTTGGAGACTGGAGTATTTCCACCCCTCACAGCCATGTTTTCCATGGGGATTGGGAGGAGGCTTCTGCCAGTGTAATCCCAAAGCTCGTGTAGCATTATGGGAGCCTATACTAAGTTTAAAGTGGCCCATGATTTGAAACCCTTAGGGAGGATGGCAACTACAGGTGCTTTTGGGGTTAGAGTGCCCTGTCTGGGATGGGGAATGGGGCTCCCACTCCTTCCAGGGTGATGGGTGTGTGAGATGGTGTTTGGTTACCATCTTGTAGGTGCACCCAGACCTCGCCATCTCCTCCAAGGCCATGAGCATCATGAACTCCTTTGTCAACGACATGCTTGAGCAACTGGCCTCGGAGGCCTCACGCCTGGCCCAGTACAGCCACCGTGCCACCATCACCAGCCGTGAGGTGCAGGCGGCTGTCAGGCTCCTGGTGCCCGGCGAGCTGGCTAAGCACGCAGTCTCTGAGGGCACCAAGGCCGTCACCAAGTACACCAGCAGCAAGTGACCAACTGTGCCCCAGTGAAACCAGCCTGGGCCCTGCTGCTTCTCCTACAGGAGTTGGTGTTTGGTCTTATTCAACTGAAAAAGCAAAACCTCCTGTTGCCTGCCTGCAAATAAAAAATTCATAGAAGCACAGATCATGTCTTTAATCTTTGCATCCCAAATTGTGAGGCAGTTTAAACTGTGGCCATGGGGATTGTTTGGTAGGGCTGGAAGAACAGCTGCTGTTTGAAAGCCACCACGTACAACTAGGAGCAGGGACCACAGGGCATGCCTGGGGAAAGCTGGGGTCATTATGGGAAGCATAGTGGGTTCTCTGCAGTTCTCCAAACTCCTTACTATGGCTTTCAGATTCCTGGCTGCTAAAAACTTCTGCTGCCTTTGGCTTTCCTGCTGTTCTTCAAGTGCTTCCTAATTCTGGTGTGTCTCTCTGCCCAAGTTATCAGTTTATGCTGGTCAGAGTAGATGCTAAATCTCCCTGGGTCAGTAGGATGATGTTAGCAATGGGTAAAGGGTTTTTCTAATGTTTATAAGCTATTTTCAAAGCTGTTGTTCTTTTTTTTTTTTCTGGTGGGCTGTGGGAATGTGTGAGTTTTTCCTTGTTAGCTGTTTTTGTGGTTTGTTTTTGTTATTGCTGTTGTTTGGTTTGGGTTTTGTTGGTTTTTGTTTAATTTTTTTCTTCTGGTGAAAACTCTGTCCTTTTATGGAAGAGGCAGAACCAAAGCACAGTGAGCTTCACTGACAGGAAAAACAAACTCTTTTCTTTCTAGACATGTGGCCATCATCTCCACTTGCTTTCAGTGGCTTTAAAGAGAACTTTATCTTGCAGGGCTCTCATCTGGGCTCGGACTGAGTGTCCTGTGTTCTGCCTTGGACCGTCATGTTAATGATTGGCCCTCACTGCCTTTCCTTGTATCCTCAGGTGCTTCCTACAGGAGTGATCCAGGGCTCTGAGGGGAGCATGAGCACATTGTCTGTCCATGTGGACCTTGGGCAACCCACAGGGCTGAGTGTTGTGTCCAGAGACACAACCCTGTGGTGGATGGCTTGGCTGCCCTGTAAGCACAGCCCCTTCTTGGGATGTGTGGGTCTGTCCTGGGTTCCCGCACAGAGGTGCTGCCTCAGGGTCTGTGGTGGAGTGAAGAAAATATGTGGCCCGTGTTCTGGGTGGAGATCATAGAATAGTTTCAGTTGGAAGGGACCTTAAAGTTCATCCCATTCCACTCCCTGCCACAGGCAGGGACCCCTTCCCCTAGAGCAGGTTGCTCCAAGCCTTGTCCAACCCGGCCTTGAATGATTGGGGCATCCATAACTTCTCTGGACAACCTGTTCCAGTGCCTCTTGCTGCCTTCACGTTGGGACTGGATGCCTGGTTCTAATGTCTTATCTTCACAGCCAATATCAGGGTAGGGGAACCAGAGCTGTGTTAAGTTCCAAGGTGACAGTAAATAGAAGCAATCCTGGATTTCACAAGCTTGTGAGGTGCTGCTGAGTCTCATGAGCTATGGAGCTGTGACAGATGCTGATCTCTGATGGGGGTCAGCCTGGCTCAGTAGAGTATGGGCCAGACAAGATGTACACGATGCTTTTAGGGAGAGCACAGGAGACAGCAGCACTGAGCATCTCGCTTTCAGCTCCATCCCTGCTGCTATAGAGTGGGGCTGGCTGGGGGAGGGAGGGAAGGGGCTGTACTGGGTGTCCTGTTTCCTTTTGGCTGTAGGATAGCATTGAAGAGAGATCTCTTCTGTGTCTGGCCTGCAAGCCAGAACTGGACTTGAGCGGAGGTGTGAGCTGCACTTCTTTTCCTCCCTCTAACCCTTGTGGTGGCTGTTCTGTGGGGAGAGGCTGTGTGGCTGGTGCTAGAGGCAGAGCAGCTGTGGGGATGCTCAGCTGCATGAATGGATTGAAGGCAGGCCTGGGAGAGTCCAGCCGAGGAGAGGGATGCTGAGCAGGCTCCATTTGCATCGAGCAGGTGAGCAGCTCATCTCCTTGCTGAATCTGTTCTACTGCTCGCTAGGCCACATGTCTGTGCTTGTGTTCTGATCCACTTAAGGTGAGGAGAGGCAAGCTTTGCCTTGATCTGTAATTGTGGAAAGGAATTGGGTTCTAAACATACCTGAAAGTGAGGTTAAAACATAAATGAGGTTAGATGTTGGGATACAAAGTGGTAAGTCCTTTTTTTTTTTCATAAAGGAAATAGAAAAGAAGGAAGATGCCAAGAATAATTATGAAAAGCACAGGAAAGGGTTTACCACCACCATGGGTCCAGAGCTGGCTTATAGAGTGCAATGGGGGAGATCTGTTTTGGGTGCGATGGGTCTTTCCCTGGTGAAGTCCCTCTGAGAGCTGGCAAGCAAGCCAGAGAGTGAGCAGAGCCATGGCAGCCAGGCCAGCAGGGTGGGGAGTGAAAAGCCTTGTAGGGGCAGCCAGGACAGCGAAGAACAACAGAGACTTCGACATCTTGTAGATTTTGCAGAGGCGAGTTAGGCACCTGCTTATAGAGGGTGCTGAAAGCAGCAACATCACATCCACCTCTTAGCAACAGCAGGTCTGTGGAGAACTTAATCTTTTCTCACTTAAATTTCGTTGGCTGCTCGTTGGTATCTGGTGAAGTTTGCCTGATGTATCAAAAGTTTATTACTTGGTCGCCTAATGTATAAAATACAAGCTCTTTTAACGACCTTCAAAGAGGGTGCTTCATTTTCTAAAATAAAGCAATTTCTAATTTTTGTTGGAGGCAGTTCAAAACTTTAACTTTCAAACCTTTATCTTTGAGGAGGCAATGGAGAAGCATTCCCTTACTTTTTACTCGCTCGCTACAGCTTACTCCCCTTTCCAGCAGCTCTCCCAGCTGCGGTATGTGCAGCCATGCTCTCTGAGGGATGGGGAGTGCTGAGGAGCAGCCTGGAGTTGCAGTTCTCCTCCTGCCCTGGAGATGGGTCTCTCTGACTACCTGATCTCACATCCATTTCTGCGGCATGGGCAGGAGCCCTGCGCTACCCGGCTTGGAGCAGGCTGCCTGGGGACCTGCAGCTTCCTTCTCCGGTACCCTGGCTCTCTTGACAGATAGCTGCCTGACTGTGGGGGTAAGGTGTTGATTTATGGGGAAGTGAGTGGCTGTCTCCTGGAGATGTCCGATAGAGCATCGAGCACCGGGTGAGCCCCAGAGGAGTAAGGATTTAATGGTGTAGGTGTTTGATTCTCCAGTAGCCTACTTCTGCATCCTGCTTCATGTCACACCCCCTTTTTCACCCCCATCCCCAACAAAGACTTGAAGAACGGAGTTGGAGATTGGCCTCACAGTTCTCTTACTAGATCCCTGCATTTCCTCAGAGGTGTGACAGGTAGTGCAGATGCACTAAGACTGAAGGCAGAAGGACAGTGTTGCTCTTGGAATGAGGGAGTTCTGCACTGAACCTGCCCACCTTTTCCCTTTCACGTTTCCCATATGGGGGTGGGTTCATCTCTTGCTGAGCAGGGATCCTGCTGCTTGTTTCCCCAAAGTAAATTCCCATGGAGGTGCCCTGGAATGCCTGCCCAGGATGTCATACACAGTTGTCTTTTCCCAAGGGTTCACCCTGTGTTTAGCTGATTAGCTTCGGTGAGGACCATGCCTCAGTTCAGCTGCTTTCAGACTGGGCTTGTGGCTCTGTGCCCTTGTTATAGTGGATCCAGTGAGATCTCGGGGAAGTGGCTTCTAGGCTCTGCCACCCAGTGGGGATTCACAGGCCACTGGTCATTGTGAGAACAACTCAGAAGTACTCAGGTTACACTAAAAAAAACACCTCAGCTTGGACCCTGTGCAGGCTCTCTTCCAACATGTCTTGGGGCTGCCTTGCTCCGTGTGAGTCTCTGTCCAGGTCTGCCAGTGCCTTTGCAAGTCTCACAGCAAGTTTTTAGTGCTGCTACACTGCAGCACTGTCATGTTGCACGTCGCTGGCCCCACGTCTATGTTCTTACTAAGCCATGCATATCTGTGGGCTAAAAACAACTAATTTTTTTTCTTTGTTGATTCTTCAACCTCTCAAAAAGAGCACTATTGTGCTGAATGAGCATTCATGAAAATAGGACCAATGCCTGTGTCCTGTTTTCCTTTCTGTAAGAGAGCAATGGCTTAAGAGCACGTGCTCTTTCTCTCTCAAGGTGGAGGACCATGAGGCAGAGCATCCATGTGGTCTGTTATGAGTGGAGCAGGTTTGAGGGGAGGGAGGTTTTTGGGCAGTGGAGGCTGGCAGCAGTGTGCAGACCTGTGCGTATTCTTCTTCCCATGTTGTGTCCCTTGGCAGCCGTGTTGCCAGGTGGCTGCTCCGGTGCATCATTAGACACTGTTCCAAATAGCAGAGGCAGGCACAGTTCAGCACTCGGAGGAAAATGGGCTGGTGATGGATAGCCCTGGTGATGCCAAAGCTGTTAAAATATGAACCTCTGATGTACAGCGGGGGTTCCAGCAATGGACTCTCCTCCTCTCTGTGCTCAACTGCTAGTGGGTGGGGATGGTGCTGGTCTGTGTCACCTCCCTTCTCTGTTTAGTCTGAGGTAGGCTGTTGTCTCTGAGCACTGGTAGCTTGTGGTGGCCTTAGAATCCCTGCCTGGAGGAAAGGAGAGGGGTGATGATCAAAGGTCAGGCAGGCACTCTCCCATCAGCAGATACACTGTTGTCTGAAGCTTTGTCATCCCTAATGCTGCCACTGCTATAATGGGACCGAGCATCCACCGCATCCTTGGAGCCGTCTCCATCTATGTTTTCCCCAGCAAGGGTTGCTACAAATAGTTTGTTTCCTTGGGTTTTTTATCTTTCCATGCTCTGTGTGCTCTGGATTCTTGGATGTAGCCAACAATAATGCTGCTTTCTTCATCTCCCCTGCTCAGGATTGTGCTTGGGGGTGTGGCAGGTATTCAGACTAAGTGAAAAAGTAAATCTTGTGTTGTAACCATAACTTCAGGGCCACATAAAGGGGGTCAGGAGGCATCCTTGTTCTTGTGTCCTCTCCATGTGTAGCCCTGTATCACCTGCTGCCAAAATGGGGAGAGACAGAAAAACCTGCTGTCTGGTGAGGTGCTCCCTGACATGGAGCCCTGGGGGCTGACTCGCAGTGCCCCTGGTGCCTGGAAACTGCTCTGAGGCAGGAGGACACTGGGGTGGGGACAAAAGGTGTGTTCTCACATAAGCAATGTGTGTTGGCCTGGGCTCAAGACAGGTACCAGTGGTGCCCTGCTTGGCCTCCAAGGAAGAGGAGGAGGATGCTTCCGTGTGACCCCATGCAGGGTGTGGGGCTGGAGAAGAGGATGACATGGGCAGAGTGGCCCCATGAGGAATGGCTGCTGCAGGCCACACGCCGTTTTCCCATTAGTGAGTGTTTAGTTCAGCGTTTTAAATAATTGTGTCCTCGGAATGATATTTAAAATCCATTTGGGAGGCAATGAGGCGGGAAAGTGCCTGTGCCATTGTGATGACGCTGCGCAGGCCGTGCCACACATGCATATTACAAACTCGTTACAGGCTCGTTTCCACGCATGCTGCTCCCTCCCCACTCAACCTCGTTCTGAGGCTCTGAATGCATCTCCCCCACCATGGCTGCAGTGCTCGGCCCTGTGGAGACATTTATTTGACCAGACAGACATGGTGTCCTCTGGGGTGAAAGATAAGGCATGGCCAGGTCGTGGCAGTTGGGTGCTGTCTGTGGGAATAGAGGTGAATGGGGCATGCCTGGTGATGGGACTGTCCTTCAGGTGTCCTGGCCTTCACCTGTGCTCACTCTCTCACCATCCCTTGGACTTGTGCCACTGCACGTTCCAGGCCCTGAAGCCCCAAGGCTTTCAGCTGCTGTGCTCTGGGCACTGTTGGAGGAGTTGTGTCAGCTATCCTAGGCTGGCTCTGAAGCTGAGGATGAGCCTGTACTCTTGAATGTCCATGGGAGATACACGAGGTAGAGGCACTAGGTGTGAGGGAGCTGAAGGAGCAGCAGCAGTGTCAGCAGCGGTTCTGTGAGGGCTGGTTGGGAGAATGGCCTTGCTGCTCTGTTTCTGTTCCTCTCTGACTGCTGTGTGGGCACCCTCTGCTGTCCTCTCAAGCCATGCAAGATAGAAATCCTGTGTGGGAGGACAAGGCTCCTGGTACCACTTTATCCTTGTCCTCTTGGCCTTGTTGACATGAGCAGTACTTAGTCCTTATCCTCATCTTCCTGATCATGTTCAAGCTCTGCTAGCCAGGGTCCCAGCTGTGTTTTCTCTCAGTGCTACCTTGTAACCAGACATCAGTGGGGTGAGGATGAAAGCCCCAGGTGTACTTAAGGACATGTTGGGTTCTGACATTTGTCTCTTTGTTCAGTGACCTGGCTGGCTGCTTTTCTGGATAGGAAATGGATGGCTCTGGCATCCTTTCCTCTGCCTGCAGCTGAGGGCCCTCAGTGTCCTCAGTGTCCCTGTGGACTTTCCTACTTGGCAACTGTGGGTGCTGGGCTTGGAGATGCCGAAGGTGGCTGGTTGTGTTTTGTGGGTTTGGAGTATTTTTTTCTTTTTGTCTTTTGCTTTTTGTGGGTTTTTGTTTGTAATTTTGGGTTGTTTGGTTTGCTTGAAGTGGTTTGAGGGATTTTTTTGTTGTTAGCCATGGGAATGGGAGAAAATGTCCAGTGTAGCTGGTGCAGTCAGAACGTGCAGCCCTGGGTCTGTGAAATGCTGAGTGTGAAGGCATTGCCTGCCCTTGTCCCTCAGCCCATCACCCCCATGCTGGCCATCTGCAGTCAGGGCGTTCCTCCCAGGGGCCTCTCCTGGATGGTCTTGGGTACGTGAATAGTGCTGAGCATGAGGGGTTAGTTTGGGATTCTGTTCCCATGATGGCACTGGCTTCAGTAGTAGGAACAGCAGGAGTTGTGAAGACAGGTTGGAGAGGAACTAGGAGTTCTTAGTTTCCCCTTTTCCTCATCTCTTAGGGAATCCAGACTTCCTGTGCCCAAAGTTCTCCAAGTCAGGGCTGTTGCACTGAGCCCCTCACCGGGCTGGAGGAGACTCTGTGAATCCTGAATGTGGATTCCACGGTGGAGCTGCAGATGCAGCCACTGCATCCTTCAGGAAAACAATGTGCTCCCAGCCCAGCACCAGTGGGATGCTGCAGGCGCTCACTGGCACAGAGCAGCTGTGCTGTGGCAATGGGAATGTTTAGCATGATCCCAGTCCTGGGACTGGTTCATGGACCTTCTTCAGCTTCAAGGTTCTTACATAATTGTTTTTTCTGCTCTGGAAGCAGCTGTCAAAAGGAACACAAGACAAGCAAAGTCTGGCTCCCTCTTTGACCAGCACCTTCAGCCACACCACAAAGAACTTGATCAAAATTTGGGACCAATGTGACAGGATAATGTGTTGTATGAGCTGCTTTTCTCAGGGCTCACCTCTCTGCCCTTCTGTATCCTGCCCAGCCCTGTGGGCAGCCAGCCTTGTTGCCCCAGGGAAGGGGCTGATTCGCAGAGCAGAGTGTGGTACTTGTGAGGGTCTTTTGGTCCTTGTGGGGAAGGGCCCTGTCCTTAGTCCCTTGTGACTTCTGAGACCAAGTCTGATCCAGGCCTTTCCCAAGCTCCCTGGCCATGGTTGGCCCCACCTTGCTCTGCCTCTTTCTCAGTGGGAGTGCCGTGTGGAGCAGGAGCTTTTTGCAGCGCAAACAAGCACAAAGAGAGTGTTTCCAGGCTGCCTGCCACCCCTCTCCTGTGCCTAGTCTGTGCTGGTGATTGCACCAAGCAGCTGGAAATAAGCTCCTGGAAGAAGGGGAGGCGGTGATGAGGAGCTGCCAAGCCAGGCTATTTATACTGGGTGATTCAGGCCTGTGCCTGAGTCCAGCCAGTTGCAGGGGAGCTGGAACCTGGGAGCAACCTGCAAAGGACAAGCCTTTGAACTAGAGGCTCTTTGCTGCAATAGCTCATTTACTGTGTGGCTCAGACTTCTCAGGTTAGTTACCTGTGATGGACTGCACCTTCCCTCTCCGCTCTGCCACACGTTTGCTGCAGCCAGATCAGTGGAAGTATCCTCGCAATGTGAGGTCCCAATACCACCACAGTGAGCACAGCCTGAGCCCAGATGGCTGGGGGTACCAGCACAGCCGCCTGGAGCCACTGGAGTGCCGGGATCTGCTGGTCCAGAATGCGCTCTTCACTGGAGACCTGGACATGGTGCAAAAATACTTCACCAAGAGCGCAGCCATCAATCTCATCATTGAGACCAGGGGCGATGTTCTGCGCTGGACCAGCAGTAAACGTGGTGGGTATGCAGGACTGGGGCATGGGGGCGGATAGCATGCGCCCAGGATGGGGTCCGAAGATAGGGCTCAGGCACCTGAGAAAAATGTTGAAAGGAATCCCCAGTGGTGGAAAAAGGACTCAGGAAGAACAGCTTTTGTGTGAGGAAGGAGATTTCCAAGGCTGTAGAACAAATAGTAGCGGGCTTGTTGAAGGCGGCATGAGGTAGATCTACTGGAAAATAATGAGAATAGGGCCCTTGGAAGAGTTGCTGGAAAAGCACATCCTCAGGACTGTCCTGTTAGAGATTGCTGGGATGGATGTGAAATACGTGTGAGGTGGGGAGAGTGCATGGGTGAAAAGGCATCAGAATGCTGTTCTGTTCCATGAGATGGGTTTGACAAGGGGAGCAGAAATCCAGTCTACCAGAAAGATGGTGGAAGCAGACTTTCCTGAGTGACAGGAGGTAGGAGCTGATCATCCTTGGTGTTTCCTTCCATCTGTACATCTCACTGTACCTTGTCCAGGCACATCTTGGGGCTACCACACATGCTTCCACTCTCTCTGGTCCCTTTTACTTGCCTTCTCGTCAACATCATCTGTGAGCTTCTCAGTAAGCGCTGCAGCTGGTGTGTTCAAGGCAGAGGTGTGCTGAGCAGCCTGGATGTGCCCTTGTTCCTGCTGCTGTCAGTTAGTGATGTGGTGCAGGCAGACTCCCAGAACTTAAGAGCGTCAAGTATGGAAGGGCCTTAACTGTACCACCCTCCTCTACAGAAGGCTGGTGGCAAAAGCCACCCACAGCAGAATGGAAGAGCTGTTGATGAAGCTGCTTTCCCAGAGGAGCAGGCCGATTGTCCTGGTGCTTGGTCAGATGACAGCCTTTTGTGGGGATCCACTCCAGCAAGAGACAAATAGGGTGCGTGGGCTTGCAGATGCACATGCTGCTACTTGTGAGTGGTGAAGATTATTTACTGAATTGAAAAATTTGTACAACCCAGGTTTTGAATTGTTACAGTCTACTCAGGAATGAAATCACAAAAGGTATAACCCTTTGTGTAACTGAGACCATTTGTCAGTAAAATAGGAATTGGGTGTTGTAACTCCTGTCTTATGCCAGGCTGGCAGACCCTGGAATGGCCAGCCTCTCTGCTTGTAAAGGTTTGTGCCCTAGAGAAAATGGAACAGACAATGTAAAACAACCTCACACAGAAATTTCTCTTATCAACAAAGTTTCAAGACATGAAAAACCCAACCAAACAAGATCATTCATCAAGCACAGAGCAAAAATGTACTGCCAAATTTATCAGATAAGGATACAGAATAAAAACCAAAACAAACCTTCATGCCGCCCGAGGCTTGTCTCTGTATCTCACTGACCGCGTAGGGACAGGTTCTTAGAACTGACTCCATGACCTTAACAGTAGCTTCTATTGACCTTGTCTTTCCCAAATCACCCCACTGGTATTCTAAGGTGCCCAGAGGATGTGTAAACTGTCTGATGTCACTGACACTTACTCACACAGCTTTCTGCCTCCCTGGCGCATGGCTGGGAACCTCAAGCTCTCATGGGATACCTGCTTATATCCTTGGGAAAATAGAGGGTCCCATCAGGTGAGAACATCTGTCAGAGGCTTCCTTTCCTTTACCCTTTTGCAGGCTGCATTTTAGTTAGACAAGGTGAAGTCTGCACAGAGCAAACTGGATACTGTCAGCATAAAACTTGCTCATTTATTTTCATTACTGAGAAGGGTAAAGTTCCCTGTCTTACACTCTGCTCTGGTCCCCTGGTAATTGTTGCTTGGTGGTCTGTTGGGGTCACTTAACTGGTGTTTAGCTGCAGGATCTGAGTAGTTCCGTGACACAAAATTAAACTGAGCACTACTAGCCTTCCATGCAGTTTGACATGTTCTCTAGATCACATGGTGTGAACAATATGTACACAGTGCTAATGCCACGTGAGCAATGCGTGCTCTGCTGTGACCAAGGTGGGTGGGCTGGCTGTATGCAGCCAAGTGGGGTCAGAGGAAAACACCATCTCAGGTGACAGGACTGCAGTGAGCAACCCTTAGGGGAGTGTCTGAGGACTGAAAGGGAACACTAAAGCTATGCAGGGGCTCTGTGCAAGGCTGGATATCAAGAAAAAGGAGGAAGCAGAGAGGGTCTAAAGGATAATTACCTCCAATTTTTCCCATCCTTGTGCCTATTTCTACCATTCCTTAGGCTTTGATTAGAAAGAGATGTCCTGGATCTTGTTTAAAAACCTCCCTAGTGCTAATGGCTCAGGTGCAACTGGTAAGTGGGTGTGCAGTGCTGGAGACGTGTGCAGCCAAGGGGTGAGCAAAGGCATGGATGTGTGTGGAGCTGCTGGCGTCATGCTGTTGTGGTCTGGGCAGCACTGGGCAACAACACGCTGAGTAGGCATGAAAGAGTTTCTTTTTCTGTTGTCTTAGTGATGTCCCATCCCCGTTTCTACCCTTCGAGCTCCCCTGCCCTGCCTGAGGACTTTCCCTTCACAGCAGAGCACTGCAGAGGTACTGCCGCCTGAGCGGAGAGCCTTTATCAGCCTCTTGGCCCCAGCATTTGGTCACAAGGTTTCCCAGAATAGAAGAGCTGAGACTTGAGCCGTGCCCAGCCTGGGCCAAAGAGAGGGGTGTGATGTGTTCCCCCTCCCTGTGGAACACCCTGGGCTGGCAGGCAGACTCTCAGCCCAAACATGGGCTGCTGGGGCTGTGCCTCAGAGCCTGGCTGGGGTGCACCAGCAGGTCCTGTCCTGGTCTCTGAGGAGGGTCTGGTTGTTTGTTATGGGCAGCATCACAGGCGGAAGAGATGAGAGCCAGGAGCCCATCCGCACACAGCAGGCAGATGGCCCTGCCCAGGTGCTCTGGCAGGCCCTGCTGGTTGGGGATCAGGAGACTGTAGCTGAGATCCTCAGAGACCCTCGCAACAACCTGAGCCCCAGTGCTGTGTTTGACACCAGTGACCTGGAAGAGTGGAAGAACTACCGCTTCAACCCCCGCGGGCTGAGTATGTGGGAGCAGTGGGGCTCGGCCTGTGGTGTGTGCTGTGGGGCATAGCTGTTCTGTGTGTTACGGGCGCTACTTGGGTTACAGAGGAGTGGGAGCAAGAGCATGAGGATGTGGTCAGGTTCTCCTGTGTTCCTTGTGGAAGGGGGTTCATGTTTCTGAGAGCACAGGGTGCATCCAGGAAACCTGGCCCCTCTCACAGGGATTGTCTTAATTGCCTGAGAACTGCTCTCAGCAGCCTGCATTGGGCTGCCAGGTCCCACTGCAAGTTGTGCCAGATTGTCACAACATGAGTTAGGTCTTTGAGATGGTTTAGTTTGAACCTGACCCTGGAAAACACAGATGACCACATACTGCTTCTACAAGAAGGAGCTGAGAGGATGTAGTGTGGAACACGCCGTGCAGTCTGGGATGTCCTCCAGCTCAGTCTGGGTAGGCAGCAAGAAGCACAGTTTAAGGAGCTTTTTTCCTGTAGCATCTGTAGGCTGTTAGCCAGCAGACTGCACCAGCTCAGTGATGGTTTGTGCTGGGTCAGCATCTTTGAGAGCCGGCACATTTCAGCCCCTTGCTCTCTCCTAGGCCCTAGGTGTCCATCTCTGCTGTAGCTTGTTGTCTGCACTCTGCTCAGGGCTTGTTTGAGTCCCCTGTGTGTGGCGGCTGGTTTTGGCACTTCTCTTACTGCCCAGTTCCTTGTGTTTGTGGTGCTTCACACATGGTGTTTAGCCCGGCCACCTCGCTACCATCAGCCCTGCTGGTGCCCCAAGCCCTTCATTTGCTGCACTCCTGACAACAGAAACCCCATGTAGGGTTTCTGTGAGCCAGAAAGGGTTCCTGTGAGCCACAGGTGAAGGGCACGCTGCCCAGAACAGCCTCTGCTGTGGGCTCCCGCTCCCTGGAGTTCCCTGTCTGCATGGCTGTGTGGCCTGAGAGCCTTCCACGGATCTCTGGTAAGCCAGTCCAAACACAGGGACCTTGCAGAGAAGGGACTTGAAGTCTCTTGAGGGGAAACACAAGTGTCTCGGGGGGATGTACATCAGGTGCTTCAAGGGAAAGGGCAGTTCTTTGTGCACTGTAGCTGGGTGTGGCTTCCTGACCTCTTTTCCCCTGCAGGACTGTGGTCACTGAGCTATGAGCAGGAGCTCACCACGCCGCTGCACATCACGGCCAGCCGGGGCTACACCGACTGCCTGCGGTTCCTGCTGCTCCGCGGCGCTGCCGTCGACTTTGCTCCAGGGGGCAAGACGGCCCTGCACGAGGCTTGTGCAGCTGCCAGCACCGACTGTGTGCGCCTGCTGCTCAGCTCCGGAGCTGATCCTGAGGCTGTCTCTGAGGATGGCTACAGGCCCCTGCACCTCTGCAAGAGCTCCGACTCCATCGAGTGAGTTCTGCTCGGGGGAGCACAGCCAGCCTCCCTCTCCCTCAAGCCTAATCCCATGTAGGAGGAGTCCCTCCTCATCCCTGAAGGTGGGTTGGTGAGTGCAGAATGGGGGTGGCATTGGTACCTGTTCCTGGGCCAGGATCACCTCTGAGGTCAAACAGGTGACTGCAAGCTCATGTCCTTAGCAGATGCAGCTGAGCCAGGTGCTGCAGTCTGGTCTGCCCACCAGCAACATGGAGCCAGTGGTCACACTGCAATGTTCAGGGCATTCCTGAGCAGATCCACTGCATATGTGAGCAGGCATCAGGTGTGACAACACTTTAAGAGATCTGTGCAGGGTTAGCTGAAATTAGGGTGACGTTATCTCTGCTCACCAGTCACTGTGGTTGAAAACCACTTCTCCAGGGCATGAGGAGCAGGGATTTTTGGACACTAGGGAAAAGCTATGGGATGGTACAGATGTGGGGGCTGGGAAGTGGAGATGAGAAATGGTCACCAAGTCACCTTGGCCCACTCAGGTGTGTCCAGCACCTGCTGCAGCATGGTGCCAGTGCAAACAGTCAGACGGAGGAGGAGAACGACACAGCACTGCATGTGGCATCGCGGCACGGCCTGGCAGAGCATGTCCAGCTGCTTCTGCACCACGGGGCTGAACTGGAGGTAAAGAACAAGGAGGGGCAAACGCCACTGAATGCTGCCTGTGCTCAGCGCCATCAGCCCCAGGACATGGACCGTTACTACCGGGTCTGCCAGCTGCTGGTGGAGAGCGGTGCCAGCATCAACGCTGAGGATCGGGACCGGCAGCACCCGCTTCACCTGGCCTGCAAGAATGCCAACGCTCAAATCGCAGAGTTATTGCTGGCCCGGGGTGCCAATGTCAATGTCATGAACTATGGCGGCAACACGGCCCTGCACAACATCCTGCAAGTAGCTGCCTACAAGCTGGAGCATCGCCCAGAGCTCGTGGTGCAAGCACTGCTCAACCACGGAGCCGTCCGCATCTGGCCAGGCTCCCTCCTCAAGGTGCGGGGCTCTGGTGGTGCTGGGAGTGTGATGGGAGGGGAAGGCTGTGAACAACATCAGGGCCCCAGTGGGCCCTCCTGTCACAGCAGGGCTTGTTCCATGGCAGCCTGTTTGCTGTCCTGCCCTGCTCTGCCCAGGGCCTGGGAAGGGAGAGCTGGCATTATTGGAGAACTGGTATGGGAATCCCTGATGGTTTCTCCTGGGGTGTGTTTTCCTGTAGGACTCTCCTTCTTCTGTCTGCTAAGCTGTGTGGACAGTACTCACCCAGTTTCCATAATCACTTGCTCTGGAAAGTGTTGGTCCTTTTCCTTTGGAGGTGTTTCTTCTCGGGGGCACACCCTCCAGCTCCTGCTGTCTCTGCAAGACACCAGCAGACAAAGGGTTAATTTCCTGTCTTAATTCCTGAGCACTGCAATAATTACCCAGCCCGGAGATCAGCAGATTGCTCTCCCCTTTGGGAAAATACAGGAAAATCAACAATTAACACTAATTAATCTCCTATTAACGCCAGATAATGAGGATCACTGGTACAGCCAGAATAGACTCTGACAGCTACTGCTGGCCTGGGCCATGGGGAGTGGCAGCCTGAAGCCAGGGAAATCTGCCTCTGTGCGGCTTTGCCTGGGTGGGGTGTGCTCCAAAGGCTGCACTGTTGCTAGGTACATGGCATTGGTGTGTCACCTGCACCTACGCAAATGTGAGACGCACCAGAGATGTTGTACAAATACGTGTGAAGTCTTCTGGGGCTCTGTGCAGCCCTTAACATGGGCACAGCACTGCTTAGCACACAGGTACAGATGTCTCTGCAGCCCTGCACCAGGCACAATCCTGCATTCCTGAGACCCTGGTGCAGCCCTCAACAGAGGCATAGTGTGCTGTGCTCTGGCTGATCACAAAATGGGTGCCAGTCCCTGCCCCGAATGGCTCATGCTCTAACTACCTAAATGTGAGGTAAGGAGCCTGGTGTAAGGCGGAGTGTTGGTGTTTAGGAGCTACTTGCAGCAGTGAAGCTGATGGAGATCATCATCCCAGCCACGTACGATGGTCCCTGTGTCTGAGGAGAAGCTGGGGAGATCCGGTTGTGCTGAAGGCAGCTGTGCTGTGCATGCTGGGTGATGGCTCAGTCACCCTCTTTGCAAGGAGGGATGCTCTGGTGCTTCAGACCTGCAGTGGTTTTCCTCTCCTGGGTCAGCATGAGGGAAGGACAGGAGTTCACCAGATTTACCACATCTGGGTTTGAGCAGTATTTTAGGAGGTGACAGTGGGGCTTGCAGGACCTTGTCCAACGATGGTGATCACCTGCTCTCTCCCTGGCCAGGTGCTGCGGTACTGCCACACCTGCCCGCGTGTCATCGAGGCCCTGGTGAACAGCTACACCCATGTGCGCGTCTCTGAGGACTGGGTGGAAGCAGTTCCAATAGAGGTGGTACAGGTGAGGGAACAAATGCCTACTGCTGGCTGAAGAACACAAGTCCAGGTTCTGGTGGGTTGCCAGGGGCATCTGGGCCTGGAGGGGGTTGGGCAGTGCGAGGTTGCTGGACACAGAGATGGTGCTGTTGGGGACAGGGAGGATGCTCCATAGTGAGGCAAATGGATGGCTGGTTCTACCTCTGGTCCCAGGGTGATATCTTCAGCTTTGTATGCCTCTGGTCCTTTCTTCTCTCTGTAGAAATACCCACGTTTCTACCAGTCACTTTTCTCCCTGGGGCACAGACCTCGCTCCTTGCAGCACCTGGCTCGCTGCACTCTCAGGACCATCTTGGAGGGCCGGCTGCTTCTGGTCCTGTCCCAGCTGCACCTGCCAAGTGCCCTGCACCAGTTCCTGCTGCTCGGCTTCGAGGATGTTCTCTACTAGGGGTTGCGGTTCCAGTCCTGCTGTGCCTTTCAGCGTGAATGTTCCATCCCTGCCAATGCAGTCTCTTTCCCTCACCCCCTTCCCCTCAGCCCACTCCTACCTGGCCACATCAGCCCCCTGTGCCAAGCCTGTTGCTGTGTCCCAGTCCCAACCAGCCTTGTGCTCTGCCTCATGCACTTGTTTTGGAGCACTATGTTTGTCCATACTAATCAGCACAGACTCCAGACTAAGAAAGGGAGGCATGGGGATGAGGGTGTTTTGTGGTACAAGGAGCAAAGACACTGCATGGATCACGGGCTTAGTAGTAGGATATTGGTTTCCTTATCCCAAATCCAAATACTCTAGCCTGTACTAGGCAACCCTGGTGCCCTGAATGTTTGCTGTGATCCTGTCTTTAGTCAAGTTGTTTACGGTCTGTACCCAAAGGTGTTTGGAATAAATCCTGGTCTTTATACCTATCTGAGCACGACTTCTACATTTCCTTGAAGACTGTCCTGCCAGAGCTCACCTGACATGCCATGGGTGGTGGCATATGCACTCAGACCTGTGCACCTGCCTGCTTCTCAGAGGGAAATGTGTGGAAGGTGTCCCAATCAACCCCCTCGCATGAAGGTACAATGTCTGGGTTACCTGGCTCAGGAGCTTGGGGCAGGATGGCAGTGCCTATGCAGCACCAGGGACCTCACTGCTGGGTGAGGAGGAGGGATGTGCCCTGAGAATGCTGCTCCCCTGGGCAGAGAGCAGGCAGCACCCACAGAGCACTGTGTGGGTTCACACTGTGGCCTGGGCTGCACCACACTCTCGACAGGGTAAAGGGAAGTGTTTGATCCTGAGACTTCAAGATAGAGTTGTAAAGAAGGGAAGCACTATCCATCCTTTAAAGATCTGCTGTAAGCAAACTCCATTACTGCTTCTGGCTCAAGGAGTACCTTGAGCACCACAGCTGTGGCTGGCACAGGTACCCAGAGCAGCATACTATGGGTCCCTCCTCTTGCTGCACTCATTCTGCCTGGCCTCTCTTCACGGCCTCATCAGCAGTAGAACTCCGCAACATGCAGCTCTGAAGACAAAGCTGTTGGACAGACCCAATGGGGCTGTCTGTTCCTGCCTCTCTGGGCACATGGGCTGTGGCTCTGTGCCCTCGGTTATTGTCACCTTACACTGCCAGGCCCTGCTGCTCCAGGGGGGAGAGCCCAAAATCACACTGTGAGGTTGATCGTGCTGTTCCTAATATGCCTGCGCTGCTGATGTGCCACAGCAGAAATGCTAACAGGGTACAAGAAGGATGTGTTTACGTGGTACAGGTGCACACAAGGTGTCTGGAAAGCACTTGTGGCTGCCTTTGTGTAGGTACTATTGCAGTATAGAGATGGTATATCTCAGGAAGGTTTAACTATGTGTTTTATGACATCCAGGGGCAGAGAGGTGAGGTGTTGGCTTGAGGTGACCACAATGATCTGCAAAACAGGGATGAAGTGTACAGGGGAGCCAAAGTTTTTAAAATACATGGATAATGGCCTGCCCTCTCACCATGGACCAGCAGTGCATTTCCCTTGAACCAGGGTAGGAACTGAGTCTGAAGTTACCTCCTTCCTGCCAGCTGAACTGGCTTGTCAGCTCAGGTGACCTGTTTATGGGATCAGGGCCAGGGGTCTTGTTCCCGAAGTCTAATCACCACTTTAGAGAGTTCATTTTTAGCCAGATGATGTCTGTGAGTGAAGGAGGAACAGAAACAGGAAGGCTTGTCCTTTTTGGTGGCAGCACAATCTGGGATTGCCTCAGCCTGAGCTGGTGTCCTGGTCTGAGGGCAGCCTGCAGAGCAGCACACCTGGGCAGGTGTAACCATCCTTCTCTCCAACGTTGTCCCTATGCCTGCAGTAACTTGTGCTCAGTAATGCATGCTCAGCCACTAAAATAATATCTCCTTAAGATCAGGGAGGGGTTGAATTTAATGGTTTGCTTTATTTTGTAGTTGTTACTCGCAACTGTTAGGCTTATAGCTGTTTCCTGGGTCTTGCTGGTTGCTTTTGCCAGTTCTAAGGCTGCTCTGCACTGGATGATGAGGGCAGCTCCAGCTCTTCTGGTGGGAAGAGGTGAACCCACAGGGACCGGTTTCTGCAAATGCAGGAGCAGATGGAGCTCTGGCACATCGTAGTCCTTCCTGGACAAAGGTGTTGTGGCCCAGACGGGCACCTGCTGCAACGAAGGACCCATGGTGGGGCTGCAGGTACATTTCCAGGGCTTCTCAGAGCCACCGGATTTGCAGACAGAGCATCCTAGTGTGCCCCAGCCCATCAGGGAGGGCTGAGGTCAGGTAGGTGGCCAAGAGGGACAGGCCGTCCCTGGCCACACATCTTCAGAAACTGAATTTTGTCTGTGCTCCCACCAAAACTGAAAGGGCACGAGTTCATTATGCATGAGGATACCACTGGGTGACAGTCTTCAAGGAATGTGAGGCTGGTAGGAAAAGGGGGAAACCTTTTACAGAGTGACCAAGGCAACTGGTGGGGGAAAAAACTAAACCAAATCAAACCAACCCACCAGAAAAGCTTCTGGGAGCTCCAGCCCTTTGGCAAATGGAAACAATCAAAAAGGTTCAAGCTAAGATGCAGGCTGAGTGCAAATGCTCTGAGTTCAACTCAGTTATGCTAATTGATTAGCAATTGATTTTCAAAAACATTTACAAGAACAGATTTTAAAAGGTTTAATGTTCCAGAGCACATTCTGGCAATTTAACAAGCTTTGCTATTTTCTCAGGTTTCTGAAGGGGAAATTCCTAATGCAGCGTTGGATGTACTTGCTGGGACAATTTTTCCAGGGAGATTTAACCATCCTGAGTGGGAGGGCTGTGGTCTCCACTGAGAACACCAAGCTTTGGGTGTTGTTAGCACAGGGGCATGTGGTCCTGCTGTGTTTTTACCAGCTGCTGGTCACTTCTGTGTCCTAGGTTTGCTGGGAATGTCTTTTGAGCACAGGCGGCTGCTCCTGCTTCAGCATCCAGCTGGGTTTGTCAGCAGAGCAGTCACGGCGAGATGCACCCTTAGGAGTGGCTGGAGAGATGAGAGTCCACTGCTGCATTCTCAGTGCAGCCATTCGAGGGACATGCTCTGGGAAAAAGTCATCCCAGTTCTAGACAGAAGTTTCCATCCCAGCTGCAGCCACTGGATCCTGCTTTGACCCTCCCTGTGCAGCCAAAGCCCTGCCCATCCCTGGTATCCCCTTCTGACAGACAACCAGCACTCTCTGCAGGCTTCCCAGCCTCAAGCACCTGCTTGACTCTCACTCGATTTTTCCTGTTCCTCAGTAAAGAGCATGAGAGGCCATAATGGGGGTTAACAGTAATGGTACTTATAGGCAAAGCAAGTTGAGAAAAGCTCTTCCCCAGCATGTCTGTCCCTACCCTGAGTTGTACCGTGCTTCTGAGGTAGTTTTGAGTCAAAAAAGGCATCTTTGTATTTTTCGGTTGTGGAGGGACTTTTTTTTTTCCTGCCATAAATTTGACCAGTCCCTTTTTGGACCTGTGTGTATGTGAGCATTCTGATGCCCTTGTGGCAAGGAGAGAAGGACTGCACAGTATGTTGATCACCTCCCTCTATTTATCTTTCTGCTGTCACTGTCATGTTTCATTTGATGCCATATAAGTATATATGGGCAGCAATTGTCTTTCTCTTCATCATATTACTTAAAACTATACAGATCTCTGCTATTTCTCTCCTTGTTTAGGCTGGAATTCTGCTCAGCTGTGCTGTTCCTGTGTGGAAGCTGTCACCCAGCCCTTACTCCACATACAGGGTTTCCCTGGGCCGTTACTGGTTGCAGTGCATCCCTTGGAGATGGAGGGAGGACAGCTGTGCACAGCACTCGAAACGGGGTTGTGCTGTGATTGTGTAAGGGTTGTTCTGTTGTGGATTTGAGATCCACACAAATGCTCAGGAATCTTGGATTCGTATTTGACGTGATTTGACCATTTGCACAGCCCAGGAGGAGGCCTGAGCAGTGATGCCCTCCAGTCAGTGTGGTCTGTGCTCAGATGGCAGATGTTGCAACCTCTAATGTTTTTCAGACTTGTTACTATCCATGATGCCTGATTTAAAGTGCAGCCCCATTCTTCTTACTTAGATGCTGCACCTTATACTTCCCTGTGACAAACCAGGCTGTTCATGAACCTGGTGTTTCCAGCAAACCAGATCAGATTGTCTTGAGCAAGTGCCGCCTGTTACTTTTACCATCCCAACAATTCGTTTTTATCCATTCCAATAATTTTATCAGCAATTGTTTTTTATCTCCCCCTGATTGCTAATAGCATATAGCATTGATAAGTGAAGAGAATAGAGCTAGAAATACACCTGTCAAAAGGCTGTGTAAGATAAGTCTCCTCAGTCACCAAGTTCTTTTGGATCTGTTAATACTGAGCACACTAACTGCAGCATACAGCTAATTTTTCTTATTAGAATGCCATGCAGAACTTAGTCAAATGACTTACAGGATTCTAAACTTGGCCCATCTCTCTCATTAGCGCTATCAAACTTATAGGCTTATAAAAAAGTTACATAAAATAGTTTGAAAGTACCTCTTTCAAATTACATTAAATTGGGTTCTAGTTTTTACTAACTTACCCAGAACATCCTATGACTGCTTGTCTGTGATTGCTTGGGAGGTATGTTGAACTAACTGCTCTGTAGTTTCTTGGATATCCATGTGAACACATTTAAATACTGACAAGACATTGATATTTTTCCCCCTAGTAATCTTAAGTTCCCCAGTGTGTCATGATTTGTTATAAAGAAAAAAATAAATGGTTCAGTGAACTCATTAGCCAATTAAATACTCTTGGATGTAAGCTCTTCTCCTGCACATTATAAAAATTGTTACTTATACAGTTTAGCATCTTCCTTAATTACTGATGAAATAGAAAGTATTTCATTAGCACTGTAAAATATGAATGTTGCACATAGTTGTTTCAAATGCAGAGCAGAAATATTTACTGAGTTATTGGTGTTCATTATGCAGAATGTGTGTTGCACACAGACACCTGGGGCAGGTGCCCGGTGCCTGCAGGTCTCTGGGTTCTCTGCTGCAGGGGCATCCTGCTCTAAGGTCGATGTTTCAGGAAGTTTGAGAAACCAGAGGGGTTCAGAGCAGCACCATGAGTGGGTGATGGGCTGCAGTGGCTCCTGGCAGTGGGAGCTGTGGACAGGGGGGTTGGACACACCAAGGTTGCTCCTCAGAGTCCCATGCGCAGGTGCCTGTTCTCCAGTTCAGGGCTCACGGGGCAGGAGGGGCTGAGAGCCCCCTTCCAAAGAGCACCGGGGCCCCTTCACTGTCCCCTGACACCCACTGCTGGACCCTACTGTGCCTTCTTGCTCAACCTCCCTGCAGGGGTCATTCAGCGCTGTCAGGCCTTCCGAGTGGCACTTGGAGGTAAAACTAGATCCGGTGGCTGGAAATTCAAGCTGGGCAAACACATATTAGAAATGAGACATTTTTAATAGCAAGGGCAATCAATCTTCTAGTTAATTGCATCTTAGAACAGGTTCTCATGGTGGATGTAGATTTCTTATCTCAGGGGTTATTTTAAAATCACATGGGGATCTGCCCTAGCCCAGACTAGGGTTCATCTGCGTGGTGCTCAGCCCAGTCCCAAAGAGATCAGGCTGATTAATTACAGATCTAGGAACCACTCCCCTGCACTGAGCTGCCACAAGCTGCTGTCACCACTGAGACTGTATTTGGCCCCCTGATAATAAGTTCCAGTTTCCCTTCCTAGCACTGCTAACTCCATTGACACCTCATTGACAGCTCAGACTTGCAATTGGGTTTCCTTCATTTTGACCCCGCTGGTTTGTACTGGCTCTATCACGTTCTTTGCTCTGAATGTGCTGCCTGTGGTGGTTTCTGAGAAACACACCCTGAAATAAATGGTGATGCTGCTTTTATTGACTTATTTAAATATTTGCTCTTATACCATTTCTCTCACAAGCTTTAGCTTTGACATCTCAGCTGTTTGGCAGCACCAAGCATGTTTCACCTGAGTGGGATGGACAGTGGTCAGGAGTTCCAAAGGACCCCAGGGCTGGACGTGACCCACATAGGCAAACCCCATCCTTTCCCCAGCGCGTGAGCACCTCAGGGGCTGCCCGACAACCCTGGCTGTGATTCCCCCCTGAGGAGGGGCTGCAAGGTGCCCTGACTCAGGGTAGTAGGAACCTCAGTGTCCACCCCAAGCTGTGACAGCCCCCCTACCCCCAGCAACACAGCCCCCCTGAGCAGAGCTCTGCTGGACTCGTGCTGGGGGCTTGCTTGGCCTGACAGCAGCTCTCCCACGGCTGAGGGCTTCTGGTCTTTCTTTGTGAGGAGCACGACTCCAAATACTTCCTGCACTTCTGTTTCCATCCAGATGTGCTGCAGCAGATGCTGATGCTCCTGAGGTGCCGTGCTCCACAGGTGAATCCTGGGGGAGCAGAACCCTTCTGCACACCGGTGCTCTTTGGGCTGTCAGCCCCAGTCTGTTCTCTGGCTCATTGCCACATGTCAACAGTGTCACCTGCAGCTGCTTACCAGGGGTGGGCGGTTCAGGTCACTAAAAGAATCACCAGCAAAGGTATCAACAAAAGCAGGTTTGGTATAACTTTGTAGTGGTAGCAGAAGACATCAAGAACAGTCAGAAGACAAGGAAATGGCAAAAAAAGGCTGCCTCAATGACCTGGAGCTGGAGAAACCTGAGCAGTGACAAAATAACAATATCTTAACATGGAAAAGTTACCTGAGCATGTCTCCTATGAGGAAAGGCTGAGGGAGCTGGAGCTGTTCAGCCTGGAGAAGAGAAGGCTCCAGGGGATCTCATCAGTGTGGATAAATACCTGCAGGGAGGGCACTAGGACAATGGAGTCAGGCTGTTTTCAGTGGCGCCTTTGACTGGACTGTGCTCCCAGCTGAAGAAACAATATTCATGTGCCAGCCTGCATTGTGGATAGTGTTGCATAACCCATTTTACTCTGAATCCTGCATCCTGCACTCTGAGAATGCCAGCTTTGCTTATAGGCTCTTGGGTTCTGTCACAGAGCCATGAGATGCATGTCTATGTAGTGACCTGCAGATGATGGATGTCTTCCGAATGAAAGGTTCTAGAGTGCCATGCTCACATAACTGCTGGGGCAGAGCAGTGCACTTGGAGAGAGCTGCTTCCAGGCTAAACATGCAAGAGGTACCAGCCCTGTACCTTAGAAGCCCCATTAATTATCTAAAGATTTTGGCTAGCATTGCTCTCCCTGAGCAGGATCCAAACACAGGAGTGAGGGAGGGCTTGGCTCTCCTAAGCAGAACAATCCTCAAAGAAATATGTGAAAGGAATATGTGAACCTTGTCCAGGACTACAGAAACAAAAATTTTTGGTCTGAGATATTGTGAACAGCACACCCATGCACCTGGGAATGCTCTTGCTACTGAGGATCCTGGATTCTTATTGCTCTAGCTATGGCTCTGCCAGGTCTCTAGCTCTGAAATACGTTCCCCAGGCATGAACAGGCATTTCCTCAGCTGCCGCAGACAGGTTTTGCTGTCAGAAGCTGAAGACAGAAGTACATGGGGCAGCTCTGCAGTCAAGGAAAGCCTGTGGGACCATGTCTGCAGAGGCCAGCTGGGACCTCCCAGGTGCCCCTTGCACATGAGCTCTTGCCCACCTCAGGCAGTGTGGCTGCAGAGCCTGATGGACCATGGCATGGGCACATCCAGTAGCAGAATCTGTGCCTGGTGGGAGCCCAGCTTTGGTCAAACAACATCATGGCCACAGCCAGCCTGTTCTCTAGACTTCCCAAACTTTGAGTAAATAATTTTACAACGTTACTCTTGCTTTTAATATGTTTAGCAGCTATATTGCAGGAATGCCTAGAGGCTGTGACTAGATTTAGTCCTGTTGTGCTAGATTCCGTGCAGAGATAGTAAGTGGAGCAGGTAGAGGCATAAAGTTAAGACTGCATAGCAGTTTCCATTAGGAAGACCTGCTTTCATTTCCCAGTCAGTCATTACACTTTAACTGTTGCAGTTGTGGTTGCCGTGCTGTGTGCCTGTCTCAGAGCTTTACACATTACAGATACAGCAAAAATTAATTGGCCTGTATTTGGTGCACCAGGAATACACTCCAGACTCTCCACCTCAGAGAGGAGTGCTGGCCCGGATGGTTTTTTCTGCCCAGTAGCATGGGATCAAATTTTCCTTAATTAACAGCCTCTGAGGATCCCACTTTGCGTGTTCTGAACAAGGACATTTTTAGATGGTTCTCTCCCAGGATCCTCTGTGCTGACCAGACAGCCTGTGTACCATCTTCAGTACAGACCCTGTGTCCCAAGTGTCAAGCAGGACACTTTCCAATCTTTCCTACTAACTCCAGAAAAGCAGGCAAATGGACTTGTCCATGNGAGGGGGGGGAGGAGGAGGAGGAAGAAGCTTGAGCAGTTCTAATGCAGAAAACAGAGAAGAGAGGTGGGAAGCAAAGGCAGACTGAGGATGGAGGGCCAGCTCAGGCAGTGGCATGATGGAGGAGATGGGCCAGGCTGGTCTGTGATTGCTGAAGGCACTGCTTGCAGAGACTGGACTTGAATTCAGCACTCGGGGCCCAGCTTGGTCAGACTCAGGATCACATGCTGAGACTGAAAAACACGAGCCATGACCCAGTGACCGAAACAGGGGAGAGCATGTCTCCTGAGACTCTTTTTTAACTCAGTGTCTGGTAATGTACCTAGCGAGGTCCTGAGAGATCTCTGTCAACAGCTGAGAGTGCAACGAGACCAGGGGCTTCACAAATGGCACACACAATTAATATTTCTGGTGTACCTGGCGTGTTGGACAGCCTATCTTCAGGCACGTTAAGGGAACACACTGGCTCCTTGAGAGGGAGGGATGAAGCCCTTTAAACTGGAATCGAGGGGCTTTCTGCAGAGAAGGTGTGTGGAGAGGGAAAGATGCCCAGGGAGCATCTGAGCAGCAGAGATCTGAGCCTCAAGTGGAAGCCATGGAAACTGCATTTCACTACACAGCAAGAGGCTGTGGAAGATTAGACAGAGGTTACACAATTGAAATTGGGAAAGCCGGCAGAAGTCCAGTGGGTGGACGTGCAACCTGGACCCTCATTCTAAGGTGGCTCACCCTGTGAGGATGGTGGATGTGGGAGTCTGTCCCACCTGATGTACACACTAGAGTACAGCAGCACAATCTTTGCTTTATTATTCTTACAACCTTTTTTTTTTCTGCAGTCCTTCAACATCCTTCTCTGAATCTTTGCTTTACTATTTGCACATTAGTTTCTACCTCTACTGCAAAGTCTCATGAGACAAAGTAAACCAGAGTAGAGTAAGTTGTTGGGGCCCTGAGTACATTCCCCTCTCCTGGAGGTTTGGCCCTCCAGGGTCAGGGCCAACTCATATGACGCAGCCATCTCTCATCAGATCTGCTCTGCGCACCTTCCTCAAGTCCTGTGGGAATGCACCCTGGTCAGTGAAGCCCCTGCCTTGCTACAGCCCTTCCTGCCTGGCTTCCCACCTCTCTGGAAGCAGCCTTTCCTTGCTGCTCCTAGCATGGAACAGAGACTCAATGTTTGAAGGGAGATGAAGGCTGCAGGTAATACAAGTGTATGATCAGGTAAGCGGAACCTTAATCTTGGAGACATTAGTAGGGACTTACAGGGTGCAAGCTATTGCTGTGCAGAGGTCAGTATTGAGCTTGTGCTATTGTCTTTAGGCAGGACCTGCTGCTGTGGGCACAGGCTGCCATCCTCCCTCGTGGGAGCCACGTTCACCCCCAGCTTGTTCAGGTACCCATCAAGGTCACTAAAGAGAGCAGTTTCCTGTTGCTCTCAAATATCTTGCTAACCTGTCTGGAGGTATGAGGTGTGGGTTGGTTACATAGAAAAGCTTCATTGAACAATTGATCAAATTGCATTTGCTCAGGAGTCAGAAAGCTGCTTGCACAGCCTGGATTTCGGCCCTTTTGAGTGCAGTCTTGAGATCCAGTAACACATGGCTACGCTTTCACTTTCTCCATGGTCTAAGGTGCTTTCATAGAAGGGAATGGACCCAAACTATGTGCACGAAGACGACTCCAACCTGAAGGTTCCTTTACCACAGATGTCTGGTGGATGAGACAGGAGAGCTGGGGCAAGGATAGACAGAACATGGACGCTGACCAGCAGATCTGGAGCCATGTTCCTTATTGTGTCACAACTGGTCTCTGTGGTGGAATTCATCCAAACGCTTGTCACTGCCATGCTCCTTCCCAGCATGGAATCTGGGCCCTGGTCCTGGACTAGGGGCCGCAACCAGTCAATGACCTGCAAAGACCGGCACCTCTCACTCTCTCAGTGATCCAAGGGTGGGAGGTGTCTGCATCAGACTGGTGACAGGGACCCCCTAGGCCAGGCCTCAGTTTTATGATTCAATATTTGAGCCTGGATGATTATTTTATCATTGACTTCTCCACACCCATTTCCCTGGCTTGGAGCATGGCTGTTCTTGCTGTGGAGGGATAATTCTTTGGGACCTGAAGGATGTGCCACAGAGAAAGGCACAAAAGACATGAAAAAAAGAGGAGGCTCTGTGATGTCATATCTGGGCCCTGGGGATTCAGATTGTGCCTGTTTAGTGGAGGAAGGCTGAGTACCCCACTTTCAGCACAGTGGGCCCACTTTGCCCCACTTACATGCTCCACACAGGATCCAAGTGTCCAACTCCATGGCTGGGCTATCATGTCCCATAGAAAACACACAAAGTGATGTTGCAGACCTCCTCAGGGACAGAGCAGAAGGTGATGGTGGAGAAATCCATGTGTTTACACAGATATCGATGCCACCATCGAGAGCCTGGGTAGCTAAGCAGAGGTACTGCATCCCTGGTCAAAGGGGGAATGCAGGCAGGAACACACAGGGGACTTGAGAAGAGGAGTACCCCTGGGTGAGAGCTAGAGGTCTGGTGTGTCACTGTGCCGCTGAAACTACAGTTGGAGTGAGCGTAGACATGACTTCAGCTCTAGCATTTCTTGGCTTCCAAGCACTTTACACAGAAATCCTGATACTCTTCTGAAGCAGGGCTTCAGTTTGCCTATTGCAGGTCTGGTGAGCAGCTCTCTATAGACAGAGGACAACCCAAATGCCGAGCTGGGGGCAGAAAGTCCTCTGTTTTAGCGTGGGGACTCCCCACAAGGGGCAGGCGATGTTTCCCCGCACACAGAGAGCACAGCGGAGCCGCGCAGTTCTCGCCGCAGCTCGGGAGCTCTCGACTCACGCGGGTGTCGCTGGCTCTGCAGATGGAGCGATGCGCACCAGGGCCGCTGGCCGTCACCGGGGGACGAGTCTGACACACGGAGTGCGGGGGGGGCCGAGCGGTGTCGGGACCGCGGGGGAGCAGCAAGAGGGGGCGTTTCAGGACACCCCCCCTTCCCCCCCTCCCACCCTGACCCGAGTGCGTCTGCGAGAGGCCCCGCGGTCTTCCCGGCCCCGCGGCGCCCGAGCCCGCCGGTCTCACGGAGACCCAGCTCCGAGCTGACAAGGCTCCAGGGCCGGGAAAGAGGCAGTCCCGACCCTGCCCGGTGGTTGCTGCCCCCGCGCCCTGTTCGGAGGCGGGCGGTCTGCGGACACGGCACGGCACAGCCGCGGCACGGGGCGGACGGTGCCTGGCCAGGGCCGGTCCGTCGGGGCGCTGGAGCCCACCCTTCGCCGCCGTCCCCGGGCCACCCCCGCGGGCTCGGCCGTCAGGAGCTGCCGAGAGGGCCGCCTCGGGTCCGGTTATGGGAGCCGGTGGTGCCGGGGCGGAGCGGAGCCGGCTCCCCCCGTCCGTGGGCCCGGGCCCGGAGAGGGCCGTGCCGAGCGGCGCGGCCCCGTCCCGTTCCCACAAAAGCACCCTTGTCCTGGCCCCGTAATTGCTAATCATCAATCACCATTAATAACAGCTGATGAGGCGGGAGGGGGAGGTGCCTTCCCAGGGGCCGGCCGCGCCGGGGGAGCGGGGCGCCCTGCCCCGCCGGAGCGGGCGCTGAAGGAGGAACTCGACCGTGATGTGCAGAAGATGGATGAGAGCAGAGGGCGACACCCCCGCCCGCCTCCCCTCCCCT